>JAABKJ010001711.1:0-29948 GCA_011634705.1 Andricus grossulariae
TTTGCATTTTGTAGAAATTTCAATAGAGTGGGAAGTGCGAGATACGTTATGAGAATGCGTTCGTAAAAGCAGAAGGAGCTTTAACAAAAGAAAATTAACAATTATTCAAATACAGTTGTTCATGGTTTGATCTTTAATTTCAAAAGGTCTGTGCATAATTGTGGGGGAAGTACAAAGACCAAGCAAATATATTAATGAGCGCAAAGCGCGAGATCCAATTAATCATAAAATATACAATTAAACCTTTGTTCATTTTTTCAACGATTTTATAATGGTCCCAACAAAAAAACTATTGCTCCTAACAATGAAAATTAACGGATTAGTTACAGAATTTTGTTTTTTAAGATTTATTTAAGAGCAAAATTTAAACAAAAACTAGAGTTTTCTGCCTCTCTTTAAGAAAAAGTTACAAATAAATAATGATTATTTGTTTAAATAATTGGCAAGTTCTTGAAACAAAGATCAGTTTTCCTATAATTGTCTAATTTTTCGATTAAACGTAAAAAAAATTTCAATCAATTAGTAGGGAAACAACGATTTGAACAAATGAAAATTGCTTAAACAATTGAAAATTAGTTTTTAAATTTTTGAGAAGCTTTTAGTTATTAAATAAAAACAATTTAGGCAAACAACAGAAAAACAGAGGTCATATTTTTTGATTTTGCAAAATATGGTCAATTTTAAAAAGCTCTTTACTCCATATTTATACCATAGAAGTTAAATAGAAATATTAAAAATTATTTTATTAAGTGGAATTGAAAATCGCAATTTTCTATCCTTTCAGAAAGTATTCAAGAGTATGCAGAAAAATGTTTTCTAAATAATGGATTGAACTTGGATTAGTCAAATCGTATCCTTTAAAACACTATTCTTTGAAAATTTTAGTCTACTCATACAGGGAAAATTTAATCGAAATCTATTAGAGCGTAGAACTTGAATAAAGTTCAGAAGCACATTTGAATTCAATCATACTAATTTCAAGAATCAAAATCTTGCAGATATTGTCCAGACTTGTATAAAATCCTATGTATCAGAATCTTGGAAATTTCTTTCAATTTGTATCCGTCTGGAAATTCCATACTTTTCTATCAAAATTTCTCACTGCATAATGTTTGATAGAGTTTGTATAAGAAAATGTTGATAGCAAAATTATAAGCTTTTACAATGGATAGGATTCAAAAATTATATTTATATAATAATAATGAATATAATTATAATTATTGGACAGATTAAAAAAGCTGGGATTTTCCAGAAAGTATTTTTTTCACTTTTTCAGAATTCGACGAAGAAAATGAAAAAGATTTTCTGGAAAAGCCAATTCTTTTATTTTCCCTATATACTACCAGCTTAACGTGGGTTAGAATTCCTGATTTTATAAGGCTTTAAAAGCTCTGGAAAATTTTTAAATTATAATAAAAAAGATTTTAAAATTCTAGATTTTTCGAATATATTTTGGTATTAAGTATTTTGTTCTTCGAGACCTAGAATACCTAGAAATCTTCGAAATCCCTTGAAATCTTTTCCAATTCAATAAAATCCTGTAAATCTTGTGAAATTCTTTAAATACTTAAAATCGTACATCATTCTTTGAAATCCCTTGAAATTTTATATATCTTTTAAAATCCTTCAGAATCTCTTAGAATCACTCAAAATCTTTGGAAAACGTGATAATCCATTTAAATAATTATAAATAATTTGAAAGCCCTCGAATATAAATAAATTAAACTTATTCATTAGAGGTTTCTATAAAACCGTTTCAATATCTAGAAATCTTTGAAATCCTTGGAGATTCAATAAAATGCTTGAATCTTTGTGAAATTTCTTGAAATACCTTAAAATCTCTTAAAATTTCATTTTATTTGATTTATTGTCAAAAGTTCACTAGAAATCCCGTAAAATCTTTGGAAATCCTGCAAAACTCTCTGAAATCCCTTGACATCCTTGAAAAATGTAAAAATTGTCTATGATCCTTTGAAATGCTTCGAAATTCCTTGAAATCCGTGAAAATATGATTAATCCCTTAAAAACTGATTAAAACTTTCAAAATTAGAATAAGTATTCACAAAGTCCATAAAATCCCTTTATAAGTCATAAAATCGTGAAACTTTCTCGTAATTTGTTGAAATCCTTTTGAATCCCTTAAAACCTCCTGATACGCCTGTGAGTCCACGAACATTGTTATAATTGCCCCTTTCTAGCTTTTAATCCACTTATTTTCTAGATAGTTCAGAAGGTATATATTGTCCATCATCCCCATCCCTTTTCCAATCCCTCTCTGATTCGGTGGCTCTATCTTCTTTTTTCCACAACTACTTTCTTTGGCCTCTCCGAGAAAATAGTCAGATATACCTTATACAGTGTTGGCATTAGTGTCACTCCTCTATAACCTTTAACCTCCTCCCCTTTGTCTTTCTTCACGATGGCTACCACTACTCCTTCCTTCCATAACTCTGGCCACCCCTCTCCACCCCATACTCTATTGTCCATTATCCAGGCCCATTCCTTTATTTCTGTCCTCCCATATTTCTAGACTTCATTTGGATTCACATCTCTGCCAGGTGCCTTTCCGTCTTCCATCATCCCTAATACCTTAACTATTTTCTTCCTTGTAATGCCCTTCTCCTCATCTGTTTTCTTACCATAATTTCCTCCTTTCCTAACTTTCCTCTCTACCCCTCCTCGTAATTCCATCAATTTTTTGTTCATTCTATCATCTCAATATCTTGGTTTACTCTTTCCCTTCTTCTTCTCTCTCTCTATTTACCACCTTCCGAAACTCTTCTTCCGTCCTAACCTTCTCCGCCTCTTCTTCAAACCTTTTATTTTCCACTTTTTTTTCATTACAAGACTCAGTATACTCCTTCTTTTTTCTCCTATAATCTACTTTACTGCTTATCCCTTTTCTCCATTTTCTTTACTCGTTTCTCACTCTCTTTGTCTTCCGTTTACATTCCTCACCCCCATCCACTTCTATCCCCTCCTTCACTAACTTCTTTTTCGACTGTGCACTCTAATAATCTTTTTATTTTACCTATTATTATTTCTATCTTCTAAATTACATTTCGTCCCCCCATTCTGACATTCCTGTCCTTTTCCTTAAACTGTTACTTACCTTCCATTGACCAATCCCCTCTTCCTGGTGTTTTTACTTCTGTTTCCTTTTTAGCCTTATAATTATTACTCTTTTCTCTGTCTAATGTCACTATTATTGGAAAGTGATCCGAATCTATATAATTCCCTACCTCTAGCTTCTTTCCCATCCCGCTATTTTCCTTGACGTATATTGCATATTTCTTTCTACCTATGTCAAATCATCCTCTATTCTCTCCGATCATCTATAATAACACACTCTTCTTTGTTACCACTTCCCTCTTATGTTTCCATTTCGTTAGTTTCGCCAGTACCATTCTCTCCCCTCTTCGCTCTTCTCTTACTACAATTCGCACTACTTCTATCTCTACCTTAGCATCAATTCTTTTTAGTACTTCATCCACTTCTTGCTTCAGCTCCTTCCCCTCTAATTTTAGACCCTTTATCAATATTTATGTTTTTCTCTCTTCTCTCTCTTTCTTTTCTTTGTTCTATTTTTCTCAGCCTTTCCTTCTCCTTATTCCCACTCCCTCCACCTCCAAACTCACGATTTGGGCTTCCTATTTTTTTATCCTACTTTTATCTCCTCTACCTTTTTATAAGTTTCTTCCTGCTTTTCGAGTCTTTGTTCCCTGAGTTCTTTCCATTTCCTCATTTCTTTCCTGAGTTCAGCGATTTCCCGCTTTATTTCTTTCTTTATTACCTCTCCCCTTTTCTCCTGTTATTCTTTTTATATCCCCATTACTTTTATTATCATTTCGCGCCTTTCTGTCAATCTTTCCTCATCCATCGGATTTAGCCTCAGCTCTGTTTCCTTCTGTCCCCTTATTGTTCCCATCCTTCTCTACAAACTTATGCTCTTCTGATCTGAACATTTTCGGATTTTTCAAGCTTGACCCTATCTATATCTTTCTTGTCTTCACTGCTACCCCTCTCCCCTCTCTTCCATTTTAAGAATGCCTTAAACGATTCCACACGGTTCTCTGTCAATTTCTCTTTTTCTACCGCTTTCCTATACTTTCCCCTTGCCTTCCTTTCAGTGCTCTCACCTTTCAGTGTAATAAAAACTTCCTGATTTAAATCCCTTTTTCCGTGCTGGTATTCGCTTCACTAGACATGAATCCAATTCAAACTATCCCGCCTTCTATCGTTCTCTGTCTCTGTCTACCGTCACGTCTACCTATCTTGCCTTTCTCCCTCTCTACCCGCCCTACTACGACAAATTCGGTCCTCCCAACCTGTCACAAACCTCAAACCAACCTAACCTCAAATTCCATATAAATCTGTCTTGATCCCCAAAAATATCCTCACCTCCTTGTCAATCTCTCAATCAATCTCTTACTAATAGACGCTTCTAAACACCTCACAATCCACTCACCTCAAATTTCACCTCAAATTTCACCACAAATATCAGAGGAACTCAGCATAGAAAAATCAAGGCTACTTCAGACTTCCATACCGGAAACTGATGTCTGATTCGTAACAAATTTGTAGATCTTTTTTATATGCGTTCATCTTTTTTCGTATTTTGTATAGTTTGACCGCAAAATAGAATTTCTGATTTTTTATTGTTTTTTGTGCGATCAAATTTTGAATTCTCGATATTCCAAGAAAATTCTAAAAGTTGTTATGATAATCTTGTAGAGTTTTCAAGAAGTCACGTTTTTCTTTTTCAGTTGAATTTTTTTTTAAGTTTGCAAATGCTATAACTCTGATAATTTAATTTTTATCAAAAAAAAGTCGCGAGGATAGATCATTCGAATTTGCAAATGCTAAGAATATCCGTACATAGAATTTTTAAATATTGAAAAAAATGATCTCAAAATTTTTGAAAATGCTCTAAATTAAAAGTTTTTTTTATCTAAAATAGCTGGTTAACAAACTCGACCTTTCTTTCTAGTCCCTTGAAACATGTGCTGAAGAAGACACCATCGTAAAACAGGTTTTTTCTGATTCGAGGGGGGAGGGGGATGTCTTGATACGTAAATATTCAAAGAAATCCACAACAGTAATTTCTCACATAAAACTAATGCCTTCTCATTATTATGAAAATGTAAAAATGTTAACACTGTACACCGGGGACATTTTCTCCTTCTGTCCCTTATATACCTTTTTTGAAAACGTCCCAGGTCTGGTTTATTTACTTTTGCATGGTTAATTAATTAAAATGCTTTTTTCGTTGAATTCGCTTCTGTATTGGTTTTGTCAAAATCTGGGGTTTTTAGCTTCATTGGTTATGATTTCTTTCAATTTTTTTATGAATTATTGAGTCATTTTTATGTTTTTAGACTTTTTAAATTAATTTATTAAAGAAATTATTTTAACCTTGCATAAAGTAAGCCAAAATAGATGAGTTGTGAAAATATTTCTTATTGTTCTACTTTTGAGCAATCAATTATAAATAACGTATCACGATCCCGGATGCATGATTCAGCCGATTTGCAAGTCGAAAATATTTGTACTCTCTGACTGAATAAAGTTAAAAGTGTTTTTCAATCATGTCCTCGAATTTCTATACCTTCCAATAAACAAAAATATTTTTCGCGTGACTTTACAAATTAGAAATAGTGGATAACAACTTAAAAGGTAATGATAAAAAGCAATATATTTTTTATAATTCCATGCTTCCTTGAATAACTTTCATTTTCTATAGAGAATTAAAAAAATGTACAACCATAAAAAAATATGGAAAATCAAAAACAGATATCTGTTGAAAAGTAGCACATGAGGACCCTGAATATCCATAATTAAATTATAGGTAATTGGTTTATTGATTTATTGATGCTCATTCGTGGCAAATAATTTTCACAACGTTTGCTAAATAACTGCCATTTTGTATAGAAAATAAGGAAAATATGGAACCGAAAAAAATTTTTTAAATCGCAAAGAGAACTCCATTGTAAAGTAGCACAAGAGGACCCTGAATATGTATAATTATTTTCCACTCCATTGATCGACTATAATTTAAGGAATCTAGAAAAGGCTGATGTTTCTTAACTTTGTTCGAGGTACGAGAGTAGTCTTCATTCCGAAAGCAGGCAGGATCGGCTATACTTCATCCAGGAATTTCCGTCTCATCAGCCTTACATCTTCCCTACCAAAAGCAGTGAAAAGGCCTGATGATATTATATATATATATATCCGTGACAACGTCTTATCAAGTAGGCCACTTCACAAGGAGCATAACGCCTAGAGGGCTGGTGACTCGATCGAGATGGCCCTAAGCGGAGCAGTAACCCTAATCGAAGGACAACTGAAGCAGAAAGGTCTAGCAGTTGGAACCTTAATGGACATCGAAGCAGCCTTCAACTACACCTCCCGAGAGGTGACCAGGGCCGCCATGATTGCACATGGTGTGCCTATAGCAGTCGTGGAATGGATCTGCCACATGTTGGCCAACAGGAACCTAACGACGACGAAAGGTGATAACACATTATGTGGAATCGTTGACTCGGGATTTCCGCAGGAAGGCGTTTTATCGCCCTTGCTGTGGTGCTTGGTAGTGGATGAACTGCTTCATCTGCTCACGAGTCAGTGCTACCACGTTATAGGCTACGCGGATAATATATTGGTTATCGTGCGCGGTCAGCATCTGGATGTGCTCTTCGGAGTAATGCAGCAAGCACTACGGATAGTGGATTCTTGTTGCAAGAAGACTGGATAAGCGGTCAATCTGAGTGAGACAAACGCGGTTGTATTCACCAGACGATGTAAGTGGGGAACGACGAGTACACTGAAATTGAGAGAACAACTGGATATCAAAGAACGAGCTAAATATCTAGGAATCATCCTAGATAAGAAGCTGTCATGGAACGAGCACCTGGAAAACAAGTGCAAAAAGCTAGTTGCAGCTCTGTGGCTGTGTAGGAGAGCCATAGGAAAAAGCTGGGGCTTGAAGCCGGACACACTGAGTGCAGTTCCTCCGACCAAGCTTCGGCGGCGTGGCTTCGCTCATACGTGAATGGCGACACCACGCCGCCGAAGCTTGGTCGGTGGAACTGCATTCATTTATGTGGATCTACACAGCGATCCTGCGACCCAGGATAACCCATGCGGCGGTGCTCTGCTGGATCAGGGTCTAACTGTCCACTGTGAAGTCTCGACTGGAAAGAGTCAGGGGACTGATTTTAAGAGGCGTCAAAGTCGACACCCACAATGCCATTGAGGGCATCAACGGGTTTGGAACCCCTACATCTCACCATCAAGGCCGTGGCTGCGAAGGCGGCCTGGAGAATAAATATGGTAAAAGGCGGAAGGATCTCGACGGCGGTGCTGATCCCAACCGACATTGCAAGTAGGCCGACCCTGAACCTGCTCAAGGACAAAACAACCCCTCGCTATCTCTTCGACAAGAAGTATCGTGTTAACCTATCCACGAAGAAGCATTGAGTTAACGGCGAAGTACACCTGCAAAGTGATAGGGTTAACTGGTTAACAGATGGCTCCAGAGACAAGGAGAAGCAGGAACCGGTGTATATAATAGAAGGAGTGGAATGGGCTTCACAATCACGATGAGGTCCTACGCCACAGTTATAAAATCTGAGATTATGGCCATACTCCAGTGCCCCTACAAGGCAAGAGGCATAAAAGATAATGAGATATCGGACAGGCGAGCAAAACTAGCAGCAAGAGAAAGTTTGACTAGACCCGAGCCAGTTGTAGGCATTTCCAGTAGGTTAGTCACTGAAGAAATAAACAGTTGGCTGACCGAGGAACATATGTCTGCAGACAAGACAAAATACTCCTGAGTTTAAAGCTAAACCTTAATCGAGCGAAGGAAATGCTCAAGCTCGGAAGGAACGAAGTCAAAGTCCTAACAGAAATGTATATAGGGCATGAAGACCTCGGATATCACAGACATAAGATAGGGCTTGCAGAAAGTCTCCTCTATCGTCTGTGCGGTAGGGATTATGAGACAGCTATTCATATCCTTTGTCACTGTCCCGCGATTGCGGAGAAACTACTTACATTCACGGGCAGTAACTGCATAAGTGAGTCAGAAGTATCGGCCAATGGCGTAGCTGCTGCCCTCGCCGTATGGAGAGGGCTTTGGGTTCACGCTCAGGCTCACAAGGGGACGCAATGGGATCCCCCAAGCGCCAGGGGTTCTTATGGTCTCAATCCAGGAAATAATAATAATAATAATAACTTTGTTCGAACAGTTAGAAGGCAATGTCTATAAATTATGGCAGGCTACGTCAGGTTTACAATATCACAATATGACCTTATTTGTTCAAGAGAGATGAGAATGCTACTTCTTTAGTGACTCACTTTTGGCTAATCGAATCTAAAAAGTTTGACCAGTAATTAGTTAAATTTTGCCAAATTTGATAGGTCCATTGAGCTAGCACCTTCACCGTCAAATTTCGGTATTCTTCATAGCTCAGGGTTTTTGGCTTTTTTTTATGCACCAATTAAAATTTCTCGGTTTCTTTGCTTTGAAAAAAAATCAATTTTTTGTGGAAGTGCTAGCTTACATTAACCTAGCACTCCCACTATCTAAAATCATAAAATAATGAAATAATAAAAATTCAATGCCACCAGAATTTTGGGCTTTTTGGGGCTCTTGAATTCCGCAAAAAAATCCCCAAAACAACGTTCAAGTTCCAAGATCCACTTCCTTCAAAAAATTTGAACTTTTCACAAATTAAATCACGCGGTATTTTTGAGCTTTTTGGGTCCCTCAAAAATACCAAGTCCAATTTTCAGCCTTTAACTCCAATGTTAAAAAGAATCCCCTTTATACCACGCAGATATGACTTTGTCAAAAAATAATCTTTCAGAGAACTTTACAGTCTCCATAGAGTCTTTGATTTTTACCTTCTCAAAAGCATACTTTATTGTACTTTATTGACATAATTTACTCTATTGACACTTCAAAATACGGCGGGATTTACTTTGTGAAAAATTCGAATTTTTTGAGAGGGGTTGATTTTGGAACTGAAGGGATGTTTTGGGAAATTATTTTTTGCGGAATTCAAAAGCCCCCAAAAAGTCCAAAATTCTTGAAAAAATAAATTTGCATTATTTATAATTTTTGATAAGGGATGTGCCAGGTAGATATAGGCTAGCACCTCCAGAAGAAAATTGACTTTTTGAAAAAAGTGAAGTAGCCCACAAATTTTAATTTGTGCTCAAGATAACTATAAAAAGCCCAAAATGCTGAGCTATGAAGAATGCTCAATTTCGATTGTGGATGTGCTATCTTTATGGACCTAGTTTTGATTCAGAGTGCAGAAATGCTTGAAAAATAAAATATACTTCTTTAGGCTTTCAAGTTGATACTTATGTCCCTCGTGCCTGATTGAGAAAATAGATTTTTTGGAATTTTTTTTATTAATTTCTAGTACGAAGAGAAAATGTTGACTTTCGCGACATTTTCTCGTACGGCGAGCCATTATATATTCACTCTCTTCAAAAACAATAGATAGGAGAAGATTGTTAATAATAATAATTTGTTATTAATATATAGTCGGAATCGTTATCATCGGCGGATTTCGAGTATTATATTTGTAAATTACCAAGTAATAAATTTAAAAAATGTTAGATTCCGCATTTATGTCCTCATAAGGTACAAAAGGACTCCCGCTGACCAGACTCGGCGGCAGGAGTTTGGCTATGTGAGAAGAAGCCGCGTAGTGGGGGAGCCGTCCGCAGGTAGCTGGGGCACAATGGATCATTGCTCGTTTATTCAAGGTACCCATGTTCTTGCTGGAACTCTACAGGCAACACCTCATGAAGGACGTCAAATACCTGAACAAGGTCCTAAACATGATTGCTTTTTTGTACGATTGCCAAGTGTCGTTGTTTTTTATGGGGACCTAGTTTATGTTTCTTTTATTCAAGATGATCGTTTCAAAAATAATCGCTATTTTATAGAAGGACGAGAGATCGCTTTTTTATCAGGAGCTTTTACGAAACAGTAACCTACTGAACCCATGAGCATTATCATAACAGGCTATATCCCTAATCTTCGTTCCGTTTTTTATGTGGGGAAATTTAAAACATTATTACGCTGTTATTCTTAACTTTGCAAGAAAGGAAAACCAGTAGTTCCTCTTTATTTGTCTACTATACTATTTGCCATTTTTTTCTCTTTTTGTGTGTGAATTATCGCAGCTTTAGTGACAGCGAATAATTGTATTTTATAATTCAGGGTTGCTACAGAATCCCAATTTCAAAATATCTTGACCTTTCTGACCAACTTTTCATTTTACTTGACCGTTAAACATTTTTCTATTAGGTATAAAAACAATGTTACAAATTATAATTTTAATGCAAAAAAAAAAGTTTATTTCTCAATTTTTCCTGCACAATTTTAGAGCCAACTGCCATACTTAGATATATAAACTTCAAATTCAGTTTATTGCAAATTCCCTGACACTTTTATGGTCGCAAAAATAATCTATAGTTTTCTGAAGGCGACTCGTGTGAATATTTTTATTTTTAAATTTTAAGGTTGTTTTATATGAAGACACTCTGGAATTGATCCGTCAAAAGTACTAGGGGTGATTTTAGGTGGTTCCTAAATATCATTATGAAGTCAGGAACATAACCCGAAGTTTTTGAAGGTGAATCGTGTCAATATTTTTAATTGAAAAATGGTATGGTTCTTTCACATCGAGAAACTTTGGAATTATTTTCGCTAAAAGTGTTAGGGGTCGGAAATATAATCTGAAGTTTTCTGAAGGTAACTTGTGTGAATATTTTTAAGTTTAAAATTGTATGGTTGTTTTATATGGAGACACATAGGAATTATTTCGTTAAAATGGTTAGGAGTGGTCTTTGGGTGTTGCTGAATCTTACTATGGGGTCGTAAACATAACCTAGAGTTTGCAAAAGGTGATTTACGTGACTATTTTAAATTATCAAATTAAATTGCTGTTTTACAGGGAAACTGTTTGGAACTGTATTGCTAAAAGTATTGAAGGTGATTTCCGAGGGCTCCTAAATATTATTTTGTGTTTAAAAACATAGCTTGGATTTTTCTAAAAGAGACTCATGTGACTATTTTCAACTTTATAATTTGTTGGTTGTTTTAAACATTTTTGGTTATTTTTTGGATTTGTGTCGTTAAGTGCGTCTCTGTTATGGACCTTATTAGATATTTTGGAATTGGAACTGTTTTTTCGAATACTTTTCGAAGAAAGTATTCAAAAATGGATATCGATTGTTTTTAAGGTTGTTTTTTGTTGGTTCCGAAATTCTAGAGCATACTTGGGTGACTTTTTTGGGTCTTGAGAAGGAAGTTAACTTTCAAAATATCCAATTTTGGGTAAAACCCCAAAGAAAACCTGAAATTCTTAAAACATGTTAGCTATTCTCAATACTTGATGATTTTTTTACTAAAATCAACTCCGTGGTGAAACAGAAACATAACCTTAAATTTTGAAAACTTCTTTGATTTCATCCCCTGTATAAAAAAAATAATGACAATGGAAATCAATTGATTTCTCAACAAAAAGGGTAATAGTGCAATAATATGAATAAATTATATATATATACATATATTTTTTTCTCAACCAAAAAAGATAAAATTTTATTTAAAAAGTTAATTTTAGAACCAAGGAAAAAGATCTTTAAAAAAGTAAAGATTTTTCAGTCATGAAGGAAAAAAAGTTCACCTAAATTGTTAAATCTTCAAGAAAAAAACGCATTTTCTGTACAGAAATTGAAATTTTGACCAGGTATATGAATTTTCAGCAAAAAATTAATTTTCAATAAAATAGGTAAATTTTCAACCAAACAGGTACCCAGTCCTTCATTCGAATAAATAATTTTTCAACCATTTTTTCAACTTTTACCCACGCAGTTGATCTTTCGATTAAAAAATATCAATTTTCAACCAAATATTCAAACTTTCAACCAAAGAGATGAATCTTCAACTCAAAATATGAGTCTTCAGCAAAAAAATAGTTTCCTAACAAAGTTGTCGAACCAAAAATTTCAAAAAAAAAAAAAAAAAACTAGAGAGTTGAATTCTCAACTGTACAGGACAAATTTTTAACAACATTGTTGAATTTTCAACCAAATACGTGCATTTTTGTCAAAAAGGGATGGAATTTCTACTAAAACAGATTTTTTTTTCAACAAAAAAGGCAAATTTTCAGATTCAAATTTCCTGCGTAACAGTTGAATCTTCAATGAAAACGGATGAATTTTCAAAACAAAAACATGAATTTTTGACAAAAAGTACATTTTCTACGGAATTGTTGGGTTTTAAACCAAAAATGATGAATTTTCAACTAAAAATGTACTTTTGTAATATTTCAGTTGACTTCTCAACTATAAAATATGAGTTTCAAACAAAAATAAATTTTCTACAAAAATAGTAGAATTTTAAACCGGAAAAGACGAATTTTCAACTAAACTGTTCAATTTTCTGCCAGAAAGGATGACTTTTTGAATAAATTGCTGAATCTTCAAATGGACGATAATCAAACTTATAACTAAAAAGATAATCTTCAGGAGGAAGCAACTGCAAAAAAATATAAATAGGAATCGGAGCCAAATAAATTACTAACAAGAATTTGAGCTGTTACGTAATTTAATTACGATTCTAATTAGAAAATTAGCAATTCTAGTAGTGTAGATATTTTGTAATTCAATAGTGTACAACTAATTGTTTGGCAGAAAGATAATTATTTAGAACTTATATAATAATTTTAAAACAGTTATAAATATCAAAGACGTGAAAAATAGAAATTTTAATAAAACGCCAAGACCGTGTAACACTTTTCACTCTGTTGAAACAATAAGAAGGCCATGTTGAGAAACTGTTACACTGACCTAGTCTGTTTTCATTTTCAAAATATTGCCTTCTTATTGTTTGCCCAAAGTTCAGAAAACTTATAATTTTTCAAAATCATAATGGATCAATGAAATATCAATTAATTATGAATATTCAGGATCCTTGTGAGCTACTTTTCAACAGAATTCTGCCTAATAAAATTATATTGTATTGTATATGAAGTCAGTGACTACTTTTCTAACAGTGAATAAGCCCAAAGGATGAATTTTTTAGAAGAAAGTTACATTTTCAAACAAACTTCACTTTTTCTACCATAAAAGATGGATTTTCAATCGAAAAGGACGAATTTTCATTGAAATAGTTACATTTTCCACCAAAATAATGACCTTAACAAAATAATGAATTTTTAACAAAGTAGTTTAACTTTCACCTAAGTGGTTGGAGTTTCAACCAAGAAATAAATGTTGAATAAAATAGTTTAAACCGTTTCTCAACAATAATAATCTTAATAATTCTAACTCAAATAGAAAGCAGTTCAATTCAACCAAAATACAAATTTTTAATAAAATAGTTGAATCATCAACCAAAACAAATCAATTCCCAACCAAAAAGTTGCACTTCTCACCAGATAAACAAGTGAATTTTCAACCAATATGATGAATTTTCTACCAAAAAGGAGGACTTTTCAACAAAATACATGCATTTGTAACCAATTACATATTAAAATTTTCAACCAAAGATATGAACTTTTGATTTATACTTTCGCAAAAAAAAAAAATTATTATAAACTAAAAATGTAATAGTTGATATTTCAACCATGAAATTTTTCAATGACAATAAAAAGCAGTTGAATTTAACCAAAAAATACAAAGTTTCAAAAAAGTAGTTGAAAGCGTAACCAAAATAGATTTATTTTTAACCGAAGAGTTGATTTTTTAACAATAAAGGATGATATTTCTACCAAGATTGTTAATTCAAACCCATAAAGACGAGTTTTTTGAAAAAAAGTCAATTTTCTAACTGATAGATACATTTTCAACTAATATGATAGATCTTCAACAAAAAATAAATTTTCACAAAAAAGGCAAATATTCAACAAAATAATTTTTGGAGTCAGTTTTCGCCAAAGTGGCCCAGATTTTTGTAAAGTTAAAGAAACCGGCTGATTTTCATAAAACTACAAAATATGGAGTTTTTCCAATTTCTGATCAAAAACTTGGAGTGGAAAATAGCAAATTTGACATTTTTGATTAACATGGCCCAAAGTTTTGGAAAATTCAATAAGTTATTAGATTTTCACGCGTTTGAGAACGAGGGGTTTTTTGGGTTTTTTTTGGGTTTTTGAAAATGAATATGATGCCAAAATAAATCAAAATTAAATTTTTTATAAATGTATCTCAAATTTGAAAAAAAATTCAATAAATTATCGGATTTCCAAGAGACTCGGAACTAGTGGGCCCTTCTGGTTCCTATCCATCAATTGGGGGACAAAATTAAACAATTCAAAGTTTTTTTATTAATATCGGTCAACTTGTTGGAAAATTAAAAAATAAGCAGCTTTGCACAAGACACAAAACTAGCAGTTTTTTCGGGTATGTGTTCGTAAATTTGAGTCCATAAGTAAAAAATGTAGAATTTTCTACCTATGTGGGTAAAATTTTTAGGAAAAATTGAATTAACATGGAGATTTCCACGAGAGTCAAATCCAGGGGGGTTTTGAGTTTTGTTATTACAAATTTGAGGTAAAGACAAAGAATTTTGTAATTTTTTAATTTTCAACTCAAACTTGTGAACAGAAACCCACAGAAAAACATAATTCTGAGTTTCATGGAAATTAGTAACTTTTTTAATTTTCCAACCATTTGGCTCATTTGGATAAAAAAATGTTCATTCTACAAATATGGATCTAAAATTGGTAATCACAAATACAAAAACCCCTCCAGTATTAGGTCAAATAAAAATCATAAAATATTTTTAATTGTTAACAAATTGGCTCATTTAGATAAAAAATGTTAATTTTTTTTTCGCCTCAGATTTGTGATCAGAAGCCCAAAAACACGAGCCTGAATTCAGCTATACATATAGATTTAAAAATGGGGGAATTTATATAAAGAAAAGAATTTGTCCTATCAAAAAACTAAAGACATATCTGGATTCGTCTCAGCCATATCTCTAGGAGTATTTTGTATTATGCAAAAACAATCATTCTTAAACAATTCGGAACAAAATATAAACAAATGTATCAGTCTGAAAATAGTTTCAAGCACGTTAGTAGACACTTCAATAGAATACCCCCAGGAGTATTTTGAATCATCACAAAAAAATAATTATATAAACAAATACAATGTTTATAAAAAATATTTATATTTTTTATTGTTTATAGTACAATAACTTCAACCAATACGAAATAAACACAAACTAAATAAAGATAACACTAGTTCCAACTCTTTCAAACAATTCGTAAAAAATAATTCATTAATTGAACATTGATTTTATCCCCTCCACTGTCACTACGCAACAACAAAGTCTTTGCATGTGGATTTCAATATTCGAATATATAGCTGGAACTAACTAAAAGTCGCAGAAAAAATCTAAAGATATCGTTGGATGCGTCTTGTCCATATCTCTAGGAGTATTTTTAATCACTAAGAAAAAATTATTATTCAAACAATTACATTGTTTATAATATTTATTATTTGTTTAAACAAACATTGAACAACAATCCATCTCAAACTACAATCAGACGTCGTTACTAGAATATAAGAGAATACAAATAAATTTTTCAAAACAAAAAAAATACAATTTAAACATTATTTTTACCCCCTCCACTCTCATTAGAAAAATCCTTTGAATATGGACTTCAAAATTCGGAAGTATATTTGGAACTAACTAAAAGTCGCAGAAAAAATCTAAAGATATCGTTGGATGCGTTTTGTCCATATCTCTAGGATTATTTTTAATCACGGAGAACAAATTATTATTCAAACAATTCCAACGATATCTTTAGATTTTTTCTGCGACGTTTAGTTAGTTCCAGCTATACTTCCGAATATTGAAGTCCATATTCAAAGGATTTTTTTAATGAGAGTGGAGGGGGTAAAAATAATGTTTAAATTGTAGTTTTTTCGTTTTGAAAAATTTATTTGTATTCTATTATATTCTAGTAACGACGTCTGGTTGTAGTTTGAGATGAATTGTTGTTCAATTATTGTTGTTTCTTCGTGATTAAAAATACTCCTAGAGATTTTTTCCACGACTTTTAGTTAGTTCCAGCTATCTATCCGAATATTGAAATCCACATGCAAAGACTTTGTTTTTGCGTAGTGACAGTGGAGGGGATAAAATCAATGTTTAATTAATGAATTATTTTTTACGAATTGTTTGAAAGAGTTGGAACTAGTGTTATCTTTATTTAGTTTGTGTTTATTTCGTTTTAGTTGAAGTTATTGTACTATAAACAATGACAAATATAAATATTTTTTATAAACATTGTATTTGTTTAAATAATTATTTTTTTGTGATGATTCAAAATACTCCTGGATGTATTCTATTGAAGTGTCTAGTATCGTGCTTGAAACTATTTGCAGACTGATACATTTATTTATATTGAGTTCCGAATTGTTTATAACAATTAAATTGTTTAAAAATGATTATTTTTGCATAATTCAAAACACTCCTAGAGATATGGCTGAGACGAATCCAGATATGTCTTTAGTTTTTTGATAGGACAAATACTTTTCTGTATATAAATTCCCCAATTTTCAAATCTATATGTATAGCTAAATTCAGGGTCGTCCAAAAACGCAGTATAAAGTCTTCTGGAAATCCGACAGTTTTTGTAATTTTCAAAAAATTACGGGCTGTATTGATAAAACATGTCAACATTTTCAATTTTGAAATAAAATTTATGATCAGAAATCACATGTTCGAAAAAGAAGTTTATTTTGTGTTCTTAAAAATTTGGTTTAGAAATTTTATAAGATTTAATTTGTATAACAGTTTGAAAATCTATGGAAAAGTTTGGACTCAAATTTATTTTGTACACAGACACTACATTCTGTCTCTTTGTGGCTTTGTAAAAATACATGATAGAGAAGCTTAAAGTTGTTGTTTTAATTTAATTTTTTTTTCGCCGAAAAAAGATACTTCATATCATAACATCTTCAATCAAGTTTCAGTCAAGGTGATAAGCAAATCCTGTACTTAAATAGTTCTGAAGGTTCTATGTGTAATAAATCCAGCAGAGAAACAAAATTCTGAAATAAGAAATCAGCAGTCGTGTTCTTTCCACTCATTGTAAAAGAACTCAATTGAGCAGTTACTCTATATACAATTTTTGAAAAGCAGTTTCCAGTTCTTTGGAATCCTATACATAAAAAAATGAACGTTTTCATTTCACTATTTGTCTTCGTGGTTTCCCTTAATGTTACTGGTAAGTTTACCTACTATAATATATTATATATATTTATAAGAAATATGTAATTTTCTTACAATCCCAGAATATAGGAGTCCCTCTAACTATGATGAATAATTTATTTGTTCTCATTATTTTGAACCAAGAAATTTGTTTTCATATAGACGCCCCAGTACACGCGACGTGGAGCTCCACACATTAAATAATTATATCTAAATTATTGAAATTTGACTAATTATTTAGAAAATTCTACTAATTGTATGAGAGAAAAGTTAACCACCAAAGATTAGTAGATAAATAATAATTCGATTAGTATAGAAATGTACTAATTTAATTAATAGAAAGATTTACTAATACTACAGTGGAAAAATACTAATTGCTTTGCGAAAATATATAACTTTTATTTAGGCCTTTATATATTGATTAAAAGAAATTTATAGAAGTATGGAGCGTAACAAGGAAAAATGTTGAATAAAAAAAGCGTGATTGTATGGCATCGAACCAATGAGAAGGCTATATCGGGAAACTTGTAGATAGTTATGCCATTTCCACACTAGGATGGTCCAAAAATGCATTGTAATTTTTCCCCCCTCGAATTTCTATCAATAACGCCTGAAAATTTGTTCGAATCCACACAAAAATAAATTCGTTTTTTTTAAATGACATTTAGTGGTGGTGCAAGCCCCATGAAGTTTAACACGCATTTCCCATAAGAAAAAAATACATTTTTGTAAATTTTATTCAGAATCCTCAATAGTAGCCGAATTGAGTTGAAATTTAACATTTATCTCCACAATCAGCCGTAGAATACAAATAAAATATTACTTTTCAAATATCACCCCCATAAGTTTGTTTTTTTAGGGTCCCATATGTGAAAAAATGGGTTTTGCGAGTTTTTGGCGCTAATTATGACTTTTTTGTGGTTTTTAAAATGAAAATTGTTTCTAGTACATGAAGCACTACCTTATACTGACAATAATATATTTAAATACATTGTTTAAACAATTAATTATTGTTTTTAGCAATTTTCTCTTAGAATGAAGATAGAAAGTCGCGTTTTTTTTTTTAAAATTCGACTTTTTGTCCAATTTTCAATTGGTAATAGTTAATAGTAATAGTAATAGTTCATTATTGTTCACAAAAATAATTACTTGAAGAATTTATTATTATTTTTAATAATATTATCTTTGAATATTGCTATAAATTGGGGTTTTTTCTTAAATTTTCAACTTTTTGTTCACGTTTCTCTTATAGTGAGTTAATATTTAATTTAATATTGCAAAAAAAATTATTCAGGCAAATTATTATTGTCTATAGCTATATTCTTCTACATTAATACTAGATAGTTGCGGTTTTTTGCTGAATTTTTAAACTTTCGTCCATTTTTTAATTAGAGTGAAGTAATAATTAATTCAAGTTAACACAAAATAATTTTTCAAACAATTCATTATTATTATTGTTAATAATATTATTTGCTTAATGGAAGAAAGTTGCGGTTTCTTCTTATATTTTTAATTATTTGTCTATTTTTCACTTGCGGTGACTTAATAATTTGTTGAGTTGGGGAAAAATAATTTTTTTGAACAAGTTATTATTGTTAATAACAGTCTTCATCTATATTACTTCCAGATAGTAGCGGTTTTTTCCAGCAATTTTTACTTTTTGCCCACTATTATTTAGTGAGGTAATAATTAATGCAAGTTAATAAAAATAGTTGTCCAAACATTTTTTAATTGTTTATAACTATCTTCTCTTAGATAAGTGCTAGAACGTTTCGGTTTCTTCTGAGATGTTTAACTTTTATTTGGCTTTTTAGTTATGAACAATAATAAATAAACATTAGAGAGAAACATATTTTGAACAATCTCTTTCTTTTTCGAGAATATATTTTGCTTGAGGGTGGCCGATATCAAAATATCTTCAATTCAAAATTTTTCTTTTACACTTTGCAATAAACTTCTTGTTGTAGTTTAAAACATAACTTTTATAAGTCATTCACAAACCTAGTTCTGCAACCTACTCCTAATTATTCTATTCTTTGTTTTTGTCTCTAGTGTAACATAGCGTTTTCGTTTAAACTAATTTTTTTAAATATTGGGAAAATAGCAAAAATAATTCACCTAAAAAATAGTTTAAGAGTTCAGAGGAAACCGCAACTTTTAAGCACTTATCTAAGAGAAGATAGTTATAGACAATTATAAATTGTTTAAACAACTATGTTTGTGACCTTGCATTATTTATTACTTTACTAAGTAAAAAGTGGTTAAAAAGTTAAACATTAAAAATAAACCGCAACTAGATTGCATTGATAAAGATGAAGATAGTTATAAACAATAATAATTTCTTTAAATAATTATTTTTTTCTGTATTGAATTAATTATTAACTCACTCTATGTGAAAAATATATAAATAGTGGTAAATTTCAGAAAAAATCGCAACTCTCGCATTATTCAAATTGAATAATAATCATAATAACATATTGCTTGGATAAATAATTTTGTTAACTTTAATTAATTATTTAACTCATTCCAAATGAAAAGTGAACAAAAAGTTGAACATTTCAGAAAAACCTGCAATTTTCTAGCATTATTCTAAGACAATATTATAAAGCATAATAATAAATTGTTCAAACAATAATTTTTGTTAACACTGAAAATTATTTTTCCAATTGAAAATTGGACAAAAACGGGAAAGTTTTACAAAAGACCGCGACTTTCTATCTCCATTTTAAGAGAAAATTGCCAAAAACAATTATAAATTGTTCAAACAATTCATCTAAACATCTACTTATCAGTATAAAGTAGTATTTCATGTATTGGAAACAATTTTCATTTTAAAAAACGCAAAAAAAATTATAATTAACGCCAAAATACGTGCAAAACCCATTTTTTCACTTATGTGTTGAGTTTCAACTCGATTTAGCTAATATTGAGGATTCTGAATAAAATTTATAAAAACGTCTTTTTTTCTTATGAGAAATACGTGTTAAATTTCATGGGACTTGCACCACCATTTTATTTTCTTTCTTTTTTTAAATCGATTCATTTTTGTATGGATTCGAACAAATTTTCGGGTAGAAATAAAATTTTTGGACCACTCTATTCCACATACATGACACATTTACAAAAATCTCCTTGAAAATGGAAAAATAAGAATTATTTACACTTAGTCTACCTATTCAATCTTACTTTATTCAGTTTGAAAATAACTTTTTCAATGACTGTGCATTAAGGTGGTTCAAAAATTCGACTTTCTATTTTTATCAATAGATCCTTCCACCTCCTACAATTTGTTGATTTTTCGGAAAAAGAGGTTCCCTATATTTTTTTCAAATCGGTCAACATTAAGCCCTGCCTCTGTGATTTTAAACTCAGTTATTAAAATACTGATTGACACTATGAAAATCGAAAAAGCATTCATACTTGAAAAAACTATTTTTTAAATTATTAATATATAATCTACATTTTTTATGTTCATTAATACACAATTTACGCAGACGGTCACATACAAATATAATCGCACTCGCTGAGGATTCGAACCCTATCGAAAACTACCTATTTTTATGTCTGTAATCTACGCATTAACCAACTGACCTATCGATCCTCTTGGACTTTTCTGAAAAAATCTTAGCCAAATATTTTGAGCAAACGTCGGTTGAAAAATACGTACTTGTGTCCTTTCTTGTTGCATTCTTAATGTTCTTGCTTTCAAAATTTTTAATTTTTCAATTCGTCTTTTATAACATAAAATGTCTTCTCAACATTTTGTTTCAATATTGTTTTTTAACGACTTTTACTTGAAAATTTTATACTTCAAACAGGCATAACAATGTTCAGGTTGAGAATAAATCATAAAAAATATTAGTCAACATTTCTTTTTTAACGTTCTAACCTTTAAACCAGGCTTTATTTTTCACTCAGGACATCAGGTTGAAGTAAAAATTTTTGTTTTCAAATAATATTATCAATTTTAACTTTTGAATCTCAAAATTTTAAATTATGTTTGAAAAAGGAATTTGAAAATATGTTTATAATGATTAGCGTTGACCACTTTTATTACCGAAAAAATTCCCGTTCATTTTCCGGTTATTTCCCGGTTAACACAAATTTGAAAGTTGAAACTAATAAGGCAAAATATTTATTCATTTGAAGTTATTAAAACTAAACGATAAAGAAAAGCAGCCAAAATTAAACTCATCTAAATTCTCAAATTTTCAAAAAATTCAGATTCAAGTTTAAAAAATCCGCTGTAAAAATCGTTTTATTCAATTATTTAATAACGAAAAAGTTTTATAGGTTTTATTTTAAGGGTTTCAAAATAAATATGACCTTAAAATTTAACATTCAAAATAGTAAGGTATCAATTTCGCAAACGTTAATTCTACCAATTAAATGGTAAAGGCTGATAAAGGCTTCCAACTTTCATAATTTATTTATCAGTAAAAACAAAATATTTTAAAATATACCAATTACATGTTGCCACTTTTATCGCTTCTAAATGTATTAAATTGTGGTGGAAAATAATGTAGATATACAATTTGTATCACTTGTTTTTAATAACACATTCAAAAGTAGAAAATTTTAGCAAATTTAACATTTATTTTCCAACTTTTGAAAATGGAAGAAAAATCAAAATTTTAATTTGAAATTTCCTTCGATTTTTAGAGATTTAAAATTGAATTTTCAAAT
The DNA here is from genome assembly GCA_011634705.1 of Andricus grossulariae. Lineage (NCBI taxonomy): Eukaryota > Metazoa > Arthropoda > Insecta > Hymenoptera > Cynipidae > Andricus > Andricus grossulariae. The sequence goes on from JAABKJ010001711.1 coordinate 21,944, forward strand.
TTCCTTATTTTTTAATACTGGAATTTTTAACAATCGAAATTCAAGAAAAAAGCGAGTTTAACATCAAAAGCAAGTGCTACAAATTTGACATTCATATAATTCTACATGTGAATTTAATAAATAAAAACTTCAATACATAAATCGAATTTCATATTTTTACTTTGGAAACTTATTTCTTTTGCTTTAAAAATTAAAATCTTATTATTTGGTTAAGAATTTAATTATTTGGTTGAAAACTTATTTTTTTTTTCGAAAATTCATATTTTCGGTTTGAAAATTTAACTGCTTTGTAGAAAATTAGTCTTTTTGGCTTGAAGCTTTAACAATCTGGTTGAAAAAAAGGGGAATTTTTTTCTTTTTGACGTTCCCGCTGTTCATAAATAATAGGAAAATTGTTGTAATCTCCTGCGTTTCATAGATTTACATTAGATAACGATATTTTTTAACGATACAATAAACAACAAAATTTCGCATGAATTAATTAAGTCAAACAGTAATGGATTTTTCGGTAGAAAAATGCGTTTTTTTCGTTGTTAGTTTAAAACAAATTAGGAATTTCATGATAATTTCAGCAAAATTCATCATTTGTGATGAATTTTATGAATTTTCAGAACAAATTTAATAAACAACTGCATTATTCGGGCATTTTTTCGAGAAAAAAGTTTTTTTTCAATCTCAGTTCATTTAGTTTTAGTTTCTTATTACTTTCATTCTTTTAATAAGGCTGCAGCTCCAGGATCAAATAGAACTATATTTTTATTACATTTCTCTTCCTTTTTTGTCTATGATACACTAATTTTGAGTTAGTGGGAATCAAAATTCTTCGCTCAAGATCTGTATTCGTGGCCTCTCTCTGCTGTCCAAATTAAATTATTATGTTGCAGCCTAATCAAAAGAATTAAATAGCAAAAGAAAAAATCGCAAATAAATGTGCAAATATTGCATTTGTTTATCAAATAAAATCATACAATTTATCAAATGAATATTTTTTTTTTATGAAATTATCATCAACTTTCCAATTAAAAGGACTGACATTGAAAAAAGAATGAATTTTGTTGTTTAAACAAATAAAATAGAAATACGAAGCAAAGAAATTACCAACAAGAATATTATATCAGAGTTACCGCCAAACTTCATTTTGAAAACTCCCTAATTTTTTACTAACTAAAACGAAATAAATAATGCATTTTTAAACAAATGTGTTTGGAGAACATAAAATTAATTAACTACTTATGAATGATGCTGAAATTATCGTTAGGTGCCTAAATGAAAGGATATAAAATTGAAACAAACGAGTTTTTCGGTTGAAAAATTTCTCAGTAATGCATTTGTCTTATAATTTGTTTAAAAAATCAGAAAATTTATGAACTAATTACAAATTTTGCTTAAATTATCATTAAATTCCCAATTAAATGGACTGAAATGGAAAAATAATTGCCGTCGACAAATGCCAGAATAATGTATTTGTTTATTAAATTTGTTTAAAGAAGAAAAAAAATGTATCAACTAGTTATGAGTGTTCATAAAATTATCATCGACTATCGGATTAAAAGGGCTGACATAAAAAAAACACAAGATGTTACTTGGACAAATGATCGAATAATGCATTCGTTTACTGATTTTGTTGTAAAAAAAACTGATAAAATTTGTGAACCAATAATGAATATTGCTGAGATTATCATGGAGTTCCGAATTAAAAGAATTGTCAATAAAAAGTCCATAAAATTTTTTTCGATATTGTATATGCTAATGGATTACTAAAGGATCCAAATATCTTTCCTTTTTATTTTATGCAACGTCCTTATTTTATAAAAGAATATAAAAGCACATAATCAAATACTTACACCAATTATGATATAGAATTTTCCATTTTCGTCTTCTGACTTTACAGAATTATTTTGTACTCTTTATAGCTTTTTGTTTATTAAATCGTATCTAGTTACTAACAGTTTTTTTTCCATTGACCAACAGCTCCATAATTCTCTGTTTTTCCACAGTGTTAGATGCAATGTTCAGCTCACAGCCTAAACATGGAGGGCGAACTTTAGAGCCTGAAGTAGGAGACTACGTTACTGTATGCATTAGAAAAATAGGCATTCTAACTGGATATCTACGGTCACTACCGCCACCTTTAAATCCTCACGAACTTCACAATCCTGAAAAAAGACCTCAAATAAGTCCTACACATAATCGCTTTTTTGTACGAATGCGGCAAGGCACGGGTTTAATTGCGGACCTAAAACAAACGATAACACTAGCCAAGCAGGATTATTATTACAAATTTTACCCGACTAATCGCTATTTTATAGATCGAGAAGGGACTTCTCCTTTGTCAGGGGAACTTACGAATGTGAAACGTGTTGACGGCGAGGAAAACACAGTTTTATTATCAAAGTTTTTCCCTGCAACTCCAAAAACCCAGGAAAAAACTAATTTTCAATGGGGAGATTTAAATTATGCCGACGCTCTTATTCCTGACTGGGCATATTGCCCCATACGCGCGGCGAAACAAGCGGAGCAACGAAGACTGCAACAAGCAGAGCGCCGACAGAGAATAGCAAAATAATGGATTGGGTTACGTTTTTCAAATACCGAAATTGTAACAAAACTTTTTAATTACGCGTAACTATGAAAAATATTGTATTCGACTCCTTTTGCATCTCATGTGAATATTGAAAGCCAGACGTGCAAAATATGATGTTATGACAAATCCGGTTTTAATTTTGATGCAATCTGTCGGAACGTAACGAAAAAGAAACAAAAGATTCTGTGCTTTTTGGATAACGTAACGTTACGAAAGTTTTAATAATTAACGTAACGAAACTAGAAAACCGTATCACTAGACCGTCCTATGATTGCGAGCAACCCTTGCGATTTCAGCATGGGTTTCTTGCACCCATAGCATGGTCAAGTGAAAGCTTCTCTCGCACGTCGATACTACTTTCAAAGCATACGCTCGAGCTTTATTACCATGCGCTTCATCTATGATAGTGTAAAGACTTGCCACGCTAAAATTGCATGAAGTCAAGTAAATATTAGAGATGCACGCCGAGACGAGAATTTCTCGGATCTTGCCTGATATTGCCCGTATTCGAGATAATTTTCTTGTCGAGAACTTTTGGTTTTCAATTGTTTAATCTCATCCCGTCCCGACTTCAAAATACAAGCAAGATCGGGCAAGATTCTCGATAATGTTCATATTTTGAGTTTGACATTTCGCGTAAATCTAAAAAATAAGGTAGCAGAATTTGAACATTATGGAAATGGATTCACGACGAATAAGAAGGCCGAAAAGAACCATCGTCAGTTTCGAGCTTATCAAATTAATGATTTGATACTAAATCAAGGAAATAAGTATAATAATTTTACAAAATATAACTAATTCATTGATAAAACCGTAGGTTAGAAAATTGTAAACCAATTTCTAACTCCAAAGGGTAGAAAATATAAAGGAACTAGCCCAGTAATCGTGACGATTTCAATAATCGTGAAACTTAGTTACAATTTGAATATATTGTTAAAAAATATGCTAAAAGTATCATTTAATAATGAAAACAATTTATTTTTAGCATTTTGTAGTAGCGACATTTTCATGCATTTAAATTAAATAAAAAGAAAGAAAAATGACTTCAAGATTACTGGGACGTTTACCTTATTATTTTAGAACTGTCTACGGTTGCGGAATTTTCCGTAACATTAGCCCTGAACGAGTTGTAAAATGGCTTAGAGTTACGAAAAATTCCGTAACCATAGAAAGTGCGTATTATTTTTCCAAAAATTCGTTATATTTTTCGTATGAATTTGATTTATATTCGAACACATTTTTTTATATTTTCTGTCCTATGAATCTTAATTTTGTTTACAATTTTGTAACCTAATGGTTTTATAAATGAAATGGTTAGTTTTTGTAAAATTATTTTACTTTACTGAATATTAAATTATCATTTTGATAACCACGAAGCTTCCAATGCTCATTTCTGGCCTTTTTGTTTCTTTTCATGTGATTCCTCTTCCATATTCTCCAAACTCTCATACCTTATTTTTTATATTTACGCGAGATGTCAAATTTTTAATTTTATCGAAAATGTTACCCGATCTTGCTCGGTTTCCGAGATTCTCGACCAAAATCATGAGATACGGGACAACTTCTCGCTATCGTCAGGCGGGATGGTTCCCGAAATCGATGTTTTCTTGTCTCGTCTCACCCGAATGCATCTCTCGTAAACATGACACGAACATCTGGCCAATTTTGGCACTTTAAAATTTCTTACTTTAATATGAATAGCTGATTTTGCTATTATACTTAGATTTTGCCTCCGTGCATCAGCCTATTGTTATTTACCTACCATACTGTTCACTATTTTCTCTTTTTGTGTTCATGTGTGTGTGTGTATGTGTGAATTATCGCAACGTTTGCAACAGCGAATAATTGTATTTTATAATTCAGGGTTGTTACAAAATCCCAGTTCAAAAATCTCCTTATATTTGCCTGACTTTTCCCGGAATATCTTGTCGTCTAGTCCACGACTCATCCTGGTGCCTGCTTCAGGACGCACTCTTGCCTCTCTAGTCATTTCTTTATTCGGGAAAACCTATACACCTTTTGAAACCATGAATAGCTCGGACACATTTTTTCTTTGCGAGTTTCTTTCACATTTTTAGAATGTCAATTCAGCTGGCAGTCCGAACTTGTTGTTGAATCCAAAAAACTTTCTTTCTGAATTATTTTCCGACTTTTCAGTACTATCAACATTCTGCCTCTTCCAGGCTCAATAGCACCTGGCGATGACGTAATGATTAATTCAACTTTATGTTTTTAATTTTATCGCTCAATAATGAAAGTTAAAAGAAAATACTGGTGATAGTGCGCTGGTGTTCGGAGACTGTCAACTGTCGCCAAGGTAGGAGCAGAAGGTTCTAACTGTACCTTATACGCTCTGTCCTGAAACAAGTATGAGGACGAGTCATGGATCACCCAATTGTTTATTTTACCTGTCCCTTATACATTTTTCATTTAAGTTTAAAACCAACCTTACACTTAGGAGATTAATAATGTTAATGGAAACCAATTACATTAACCTTATTTTATAATTCTGTATAACGATACACTAAGTAAACCAGCTATCGTCGTAGATTTTAATCCATCAATTTATATAGCCTTAGTTTAAAAAAAATTATAATCACATATTTTGGAATTTTAACGATGAGGGCTTGTGATTATTATATATTCGTTTATTATTTTGTTCCTTTATTGATTTATTCCTTTTTTTATTTATAACCGTGTTCCCTAAATACATTATATAATAAATGCAAACAGAATACACTATGCCTTGTGAATAACAATCATCCTCAAAAAATAATATTAGTTCGAAATTTAGTGTGTTGTGATGCGTGTGTTAAAAATTGAATTTTTCAAAATGGGTAGTTTAATTCTATAAAAGTACTGATAAAAATCTAGATTTGAAACATTTGGAAGATTCTAAAGTTTTTAGCTATACTTTGTTAATAGTTCCAGGGGTTCTGATCAAATTTCTGTGTCCCCCCTGAAAAGTTCTACAATGACAGGAGTGTCTACTATGGTGGTACACATTTTTTGTTTAAACTTTTGATGCATATCGCCTCCAAATTTGTTATAACCTACAGAATATTACTTTCCACTGACGACTAGATGTTTGAAAATATTGTTTAAGCAATCTATTATTGTGTTTAGCAATTTTCTCTGACAGAATAGAGTTGTAAGGTAGCAGTTTTTCCTTAATCTTCAACTTATTTTTAACCTCTCAATTTAAGCGAGGCAATAATCAATTAATTTCGAATAAATAATTATTTAAACCATTTATTATTACTCGTAACAATATTCATTGAGAATAATTCAAGGAAAATATAGTTTTTTTTATTTTCAATGGCTTGTTTTAATTTGCAACGTTTTGTCCTCTTTTCACTTAGACTGACGTAACAATTGATGCAATTCAGCAAACATCATTTTTTAAACAATTTATTATTCTTTATGTTGTGTTTCTTTCTGAAATTTTGAACTTTGCTATGGCTTTTCACTCATGAAGAAACAATAAATAAACATCAAAGAGAATTTGTTTCAAACAATCTCTTTTTTGTGAATATGTTCTTCTGAAATAAAAACAGATATTTAGAATATTCTTCAAATTTGATATATGGATTACATTAAATGTAAATTTGCTTGAAGTAGTTATTTAGAGCCTTTTCGTTTAAATTAATATTAAAATTGTTATTGATTATTTGTTCCTAACTAAAAAGTCAAAGAAAGGATAAAAATTTCAATATTCGTTATATTGAAAATTTCAGTATAAAACGTCATACTGAATTAAAAAATTTGGACTTTCACGCCCCACTGCACTGTTTTTGAAAATAAATTAGCTTATCTTATCAAATTTAATAGGCTTCCGTTAAAAAATTAATGAACTTAACTTGTGTTAAATTTGACCAGTTTAATTAAATTAACTCTTTGTACGCTCCCGGGTGGAAATTTCATACTGGCCCAGTGCTGACTAAGACCCCAATATTTTGAATGCAAACCTGGAATATTTTTCTTGTATTTTTGATGATAAAATTTTCCCGACTAGCCGTTATTTTATACGAATGTACTTGAATGTTTAAATTAAAAAAATGAATTTTTAACGAAAAAGTTGAATTTTATACCAAAAAGGATGACTTTTTAACAAAATTGTTGAATTGTCAACCAAATAGGTACAATTGTATCAAAAAAAGATGGAATCTACTGAAACAGATCAATATTCAAATAAAAAAGGAAAATTTTCAAACACAAATTTCCTGCGGAATAGTTAAATTTTCAACATAAAAATTGTAATTTTGGACAAAAAGTAAATTTTGTACGGAATAGCTGAATTTTCAACCTAAAATGATGAATTTTCAACAAAAAATTTGCTTCTGTATCAATTAAATATGTAATTTCTGCTAAAACATGTAGATGAATTTTCAAATTAAAAAGACAAGTTTGAAAAAGGTTGAATTTTAATGCAAAAAATATTTCAGTTGACTTTTCAGCTCTCAAATATGAATTTTAAACAAAAGGTGAATTTTCTAAGAAAATAGTTGAATGTTCAACCCAAAAAGACGAATTTTTAACAAAACAGTTGAATTTCCTAAAGGAAAGGATGATACAAATTGCAGAAAAAAATAAATAGAAATACGAAGCAAATGAATTACCAACAAGAATATTATATCAGAGTTACCGCCAAACTTTATTTTAAAAATTCCCTAATTTTTTACTAATTACTTTTTCCTAACCATTAATATTCTAAGACTAGAATCTTAAACTCGAAACATTTTCAACATAGAATAATTTATAAATGGAATAAAACAATTTCAGATTATAATTAAAAATTTTCAAACTTATATTTTTTTACAGTTATTCAAAGTTATAGAAATTCTCTGACTTTCACAAGATTTTTTTTTAAATCCTTAAATTTTCATTTTGTTACGTAAAGTTGAATTCATATTAACTTTCTGTACAATTATTGCAAGTTATTTGTTCCATTTGCAAATTTCAAAAAATTACGTATATAATTAACAAAAAGTTTTCCCCCCAACCCTTTGAACTACTACGTAATTTAATTACGGCTCTTAATTAGCAAATTACCAATTCGAGTAGTGTAGATATTTTGTAATTCAATAGTGTAAAACTAATTGCTTGGTAGCAAGAAAATTATTTAGAACTTATATTATAATTTTGAAACAGTTATAAACATCAAAGACGTAAAAAATAGACAAGTTTAATAAAACGTTTAATAAAACGAAATAAAAAAAAGTATATTAAAAAAAAAAAAATGTATAGAATTCCTGAAAATAAAACAAGAATTCAACGATAAAATTTGGACCACCACCAAAAAATTCTCCTATTGCAATTCCTACACGGAGAAAATTTGTTGATTAAAATTTACCCAATTAGTTAGGTAAATGGAGGACATTACTGCATTTAGATAAAGTTTACAATTATTTTAGGATTTAA
>JAABKJ010001712.1:0-29947 GCA_011634705.1 Andricus grossulariae
CAACTTATCACCTTCGGTGTACCTCAGGGTTCCAAACTCTCTCCCTCTCTCTTCAACTTTTTCTGCTACGACATCCCTGTTGATGAGAAAATTCTCACGGCCCAATACGCTGATGATTTCGGTTTTCTTCAAACCTCCAAGGTCATCAGTCATTGCTCCTCTCGCTTAAACAAATTTATTCCAATCGTTGTTGACTGGTACCATAGATGCAGATTTGAAATCAACAATTCTAAATCTGAAGCTGTCTTGTTCTCGCGCCGCTGGCGAAAACGTCCCAAACTCTTTATAAACTCTTTTCCCATTAAATGGAGTTCTTCCCCAACATACCTGGGCGTCTTCTTTGACAAGAAACTCACTTGGGCTAAGCAAATCCTCTTCAACCGCAATGAAGCCGTTGGGGCTTTTACTTTACTTAAATCTTTCTTCAATAAACCCATAGTTTCTCGAGCCACCAAATCCCGTGCCTCCAACGCCATAATTACGAGCATCTGCACCTACACGATTCCTATTAGGGGCTCAGATGCCCCACATCGTCTTGAAAAACTCCAAGGCACGTACATGCGCCTTCTCCGTTCCGCTTTAAATATCCCGTGGTTCATCCGCAACAAATAAATCCTCGCTGAAACCAAGCTTCCTTCCGTCACCGAATCAGCTCATTCACACGCTGCAAACCTTCGTTTCTCAGTAGCTTATCACCCTAATGTCAGCATCAATTCACTCGAAAAAGTACGCGAGCAAAACTTCTGACCGCTTTAGAAGGCCCTGCCTCCTCGTCTCACCGCCTTAATTAATTCATCCATCTTTCTTTTCCATGTTTCGCTTCAAGCGCGAGTGGCCGTGCAGTCGTACTGTCTCGGACCACCATATTTGTTTTTCCCTCTTTTCTTTTCAACTTGGTTCATAACCTCCTAGGTTGGTAACCAATCAAGGAGGGATTTTAGTCGGTAGGCGCACCTAATGAATCCGACAATACTCACTTTCCCTGGGTGTCTATTAGAAGATTTCCCCTCCTCGGTCCCCTTTAAACGAAAGAAAACAAAAAACATGGTTTCATTCGGTCTGCGACCTCACACTGGGCCCAGTGATACCGCGGAGCCTGCCTAAGCCTTGCTTCTTCTCCCACCGTAAATCACCAACCGGTTGGTCCTTCGGGGAGCAACTAAGACTTTGCCTGGGGACGACCAATTCTGAAGACGTCTTTTCCCAGACCAGGGCTATTTTGTTATTCCTATGTGTGTCTGTTATATTATTTTATTTAGTTTCAAAAATATTATATCCCGTACTTGTCGAGAAATTACATGGTACATAATTGTGTCCTCCTAACTTTTAGGTAGCTTTCACTTCCAATTTCGTTTTCAATAAAACTTGAAGGCCTCAAGGCTTTGTCGCAGGTCAAGATTCGGGATTGTAAGATTCGATAAATTTGTGTATTCTTCGTGAAAACTCATCGGCAACAGTGTCAGGGTCGGTGCGTATCGACTCATACTCCATGGATTTGAAGACCCAGTCGCGTCCGGTATTCAGCCAGCGTCAATCACAATACCTGACATTTACTTTCGATGTATCTCGTTCTACAACTCCAGTTGTAGCGTTTTTTTAAATAAAAATTTATTATTTAGTGCAAGTAAATTTTGTTATTGAAGTCAATCCCTCTCATCTTAGGATAAGCTGGATTGTGTGGAACTTGCCGACAAGGAGAAAACTTATTTATCTAAAAAGGATTTAGAAATTTACTCCGGATCATGTTATTTTAGGACTTGTAGTTTTTGTTTTAAGCATGATAAAGTTTTCGAAATAATCATAAATTCCATTTTCTGACCATATTGTGCGAAATAAACAAACATTATATTTGAAAACTTGTTCAGCTTAAGATCTACAAAACTACTTCAGATTAATTTTTTACTATGTTTTTGTTTTCATCACGATTATGTTTCTCAAAAAATAAAAGATTTTACTTTCCAGCTAATCTATGCAGCAAGCTAAAAAAGTCAACATAATGAATAAATAAATAATGTTTAACAAAATGCATGAAATGTCAACCAAAAGGGTAACATTTCAATCAAAAATATAATTTTTTAGCAAAATGGATACATTTTTAACTGAAAAAAGGTACATTTAGTAAAAATACAGTTGCACTTTTAATTTAAAAAATTAATTTCCAACTAAAATGTCTAATTATGAACCAAAGGAAAAAAATTTTCAACGAAAAAAGGTTCTTCAGTCGCTGTTCACAATTAGCGGAAATCTTCAAAATATAATCAAATATTTATATTGTTATAACCTGAAAGCTCAGCTTAACTACCACATTCAATCAATACATTTCAAACTAAGCAATTCGAATTTCGATTTGAAATAATATAACATTGGACTTCTTTTGAATTAAAAAATTACAAATTTAAAACGTTTATGAGAAATTCAAAGGAACTATTTATTATATTTCGCGGTTATGATTTTCAAAAAAATTGTAAATTACAAGGCAAGAATAAAAATGTAGTTCAAGTTCCTGACATTGTAATTATCAAAAACAGGCATCATAAAGTAGTGGGCTATCTTATCTTGTGCATTGCGTAAAATTGTATGATTGGAAAAATTAGTTCAAATATATACAAAGCTGTTGCAAGAAGAAAATAATTTTTCAAAGCAACTTTTATTACATTTGAGGATTCAGAAAAAATAGAAGTATATTGATTATTACTCCTCTTACTACCTTACCGACACTTTTTTTATTTGTAAACTTATTTTCACGCGACTAACCACATCGAGTTGAAAATTTGGGATAATAAACATGAAGCACTAAGAAATGCGGCTCTGATCCTAAATTTGCATACTCATGAAAAAAACACGAAAAAATTATTTACAAAAAAAAAACTTTTTTCATAATTATAAAAATTCAGGACCAGAGCCGCGTTCCTTCGTGCTTTTCATTTATTATCCCAAAGTTTCAACTTGATGTGGCTATTCATGTGAAAATAAGTTCACAAATAAGAAAAGTGTCGGTAAGTTAGGAAGCCGGTCACGTGACCCACTCGTCACATGGCCTTAAAGAAAAAGATTTTTCGAACCTTAAAATAAATATTAAAATTTTCATACAAAGAGATAGATTTTTCACTAAAATAATGAATCTTCAACAAAAAAATTGTGTTTTTACAAAGTAAATCAAATTAATTGAAAGGGAAAGAGTTCAAAAGTAACCAAGTAGTTTAATTTACAAAACAGAAAGGTAAATTTTTAATCAATAAGAATTATTTTTTACAAAAGACAAGAATTTACAACAAAATACGTGAATTCTTAACCAAAGAGATGAATTTTTAAATACAATAATAAATGTTTAACCAACAGAAAGTAAATTTTTACTAACAGAGTTAAACATTCAAGCAAATAGTTGATTTTATAACCACATTGCTAAACTTTCGTCCTACAGGGACTATAAAGCTACAATGCTGAATTTTTAACCAAGTGGTTCAATTTTGTAAGGAAAATGATTAAGCATTAACCAAAAGCAGTTGCCTTTTTAATCAGAAGGTTGAATTTGCAATGAAAATAATAAATCTTCAACAAAAAAAGACATTTTTAACAACCAAAAAGGTTTTAGTTTTAAATAAAAAACAGTCCAAATTAACTACAAAGATGATTTCTCAACGAAAAATGTAATGATTGATATTTGAATCAAAATATTTTTCAATTTCAAATAAAAAACTGTAATTCAAACAAAAAGAATGAAGTTTTAACAAAATATAAATAATCTTCAACCAAAATGGATTAATTTTTAACTAAATTGTTGAATTTTCAAACCAAAAAGGCAAATTTCCTTGAAGATAGTTGAATTTTCAACCCAAACTTATCAATTTTTAATCAAAAATGGAACGGTTAAATTTTCATTTTAAAACTGTATTTTTAGTTTAAAAAAAACCATTGCCACGTAATAGTTTAATTTTTAACCAAAGAGATGGATCTTCGACTGATGAAATAAATTTTGAATAAATTCATTCAACTTTCAACCCAGTAGTTAAATTAACATGAAAATATTAAATTTTTTGCAAAAAGAGAAGAATTCACCACAAACTAAATCAATTTTTAACTGATTTTTTGATTTTTAATGAAAAATGACTAATAGTCAACAAGTTGTAAAATAGTTGAATTTTCAGTTGATGAAATTAACTTTTGACAAAGAAAAATGAATTTTCAACAAAATAGTTTAATTTTTATTCAAAGTAATGAAGGAAAATAGTTATGTAAATATTCAGTTACAAAAATTTATTGGCAAAAAAAAGAAAGATTTTGTAGAAAAATAGTTCAAGCTTTAAAAGTAAAAATAATGCTTAACAAAGTACTTCAACTATAAACCAAATAATTGAACTTTTAAGCAAATCAGATTAATTCTCAATAAGAAATGTAATAGTTTAACTTTGAACTATAATGATTTATTTTCAATCAAAAATAGAATAATGATATTTTCTGTTGAAAAAAAAATTCTAAAACAAAACTAATTTGCAACCAAAAGAGTTCAATCTTCAACAAAACAGTAGAACTTTTAACCTGAAGTTATGAATTCTGAACCAAAAATATAAAAACAGATATTTAATTTGAAAAGAATTAACTTTTAATGTAAATCTCGAAAGAATTTTGTTGCTTTTCCTCAATGCTGATTGGGTAATGTAACAAACTAGAAGGAAGGAATGTTGCCAAATTCGTACACATAATTAAGAACTAAGCTTCAGTAGAAGGACAATGATGAAGAATGCCATATTTGTCTGCATAAATGAACTGACAAAAATGTAAGATTTTATAATGCTAAATTTTATTATTACATTTTCAGTTAAAATAATTATTCTCCAACCGAGCAAAAGGAAATTTAAAACCAAATGGTTGTTTTTTCAACTAATCTGATAAATCTTTGATTCAAAAAATGAATCCTTAACAAAAAGTATAGCAGTTAATATTTTCAACTAAAAATATTTTAATTTTCAATAAACTGTAAAATAAAACTTAAAAATATGAATTCTCAGCAAAAAAGTTGAATTTTTAACCAAGGAAGAGTTTTCAATCAATAAAGAAAGAATATCACATTCTAAATGTTAAATTTTAGAGCAACAAGATTGAATTTTTAAAACAGCGATTTGCATTTACAAATAAAAAAATGTGCATTTTCTACAAAAGTAATTGAATTTTCGACTAACTAGGAAGGCTACCCAAGTGCAAAATCATCCTTCAATGTTTTCGAATAATTACTTCAGACATATTTTTCAGTTAAACTAATAATTTCAAAGCCAGTGTACATTTTGTTTAGATTGAAATTATGTCATTAGATTGTAGCACAATATTGATTTACGTGTTAAATTTCTAACCTAAGAAATAAAATTTTAACTAAAATTAAGCATATTTGGACACAAAAATTTCATTTTCAACCAAATAGTTGAATTTTCAACTAAAAAAGATAAATTTCCGACAAAAATTAGAAGACTTTAATTTTAAGTTTGAGGAATAAGTTTTCAACCAAATAAAATGAATTTTCGAAGAACTAGTATAATTTTCAACTACTCAGATGATTTCTCAACCAACAAGATGAAATGTTTACGAAAAAAAGAATTTAAAGTGGAATAGTCAAATTTTTAGTTAAGAAAATTAATTTTTGAAGAAGAAAAATAATTTTCAACCCAAGAAGTAAAATTTGATCCATAAAGATTAACCAAAAAAGAATATGCTTTAACAAAATAAATTAATTTAAAACCAAATATCAACAAAACATAGAAGTTTCGAAACAAATAGTTGAATTCCAACTAAAGAAGATTGACATTCAACCAAGCACGTAATAATGAAACTTTTAGTTGAAAACATTAATTTTCGAAAACAAAAAAACTAATTTTCGAAACGAAGAAATGAATTTTCAAACAGAATGATTAGTTCTTTAATAGGAAGATTTGTTTTACAAAACACCTGAATTTTAAATTGAAAAGTTGAATTAGTCCCCAAGGAGAGTAATTTTTTACAACTAAAGAGAAAGTCTCAACAAAATATAGAAATTTGTAATCAAATAGTTCAATTTTAAACTGAAGAAGACTGAAAAGAATAGAATTTTCAACAAAGCAGTTCCCATTTAAATTGAGTAGTTGAATTTTAAACCAAAAAGGGGTTTTCAGTCGTTATTCATGATTAGCGAAAATCTTACAAATGTAATCAAATACTGATTTGAATATTCTTTATGTTCCAGATTTTCCGTCTTTCTTTTTTTCATCTTGAAAAAACATGGAAAGCCTCTGAAGTGTAAAGTTGTAAAGGTAAATTTGTCATATTACAGAATCAATACCATTTTTACTGTTATTTTTTTGAAAAAAAAACTTTTTTGTGAAATCCATGACAAAATGTTGGAGAATAAACCGAGTTCTTTTCATTAAAGGAAGAGTCATTAGTGCGCGCGTAGAGTGCACAATGTACTTGTGATTCTAAATATTGTTGGTATAGGAGATTGATCCCGCCAAGTATGCAAATGTTCAAAATGGATTTCTTAAATTAAATTTTTAAATATGCATATTGTCTTTTGTAGAAAAAGTTTTTTGTCATAATTCATTAGAAATATTTTTGTTTTAAATTGGATAGTCAACTTAGATTTCACAAATTCATAGCTTGACCAGAAATTGGCAATCATTCATTTTACAGATGTGGTTGATTGTAATCATAGAAATTTGTAATTGATATATGAAAACACTTATATTTTATTGGTACAACAACAGACTGCAGGGTCTTAGAAATGAGGTTTTCAATTTTAACAGTTTGTTCTGGATTAAAAGATAGCGTGACGCTTCTTCCACGTAGTCTACGTCTATTGGAAGTTTTCATAATTCTGAAGCTTTTGTATGTAATAATAATCGATAGTGATCAGTATATATAGCAGAGAATATTCTCAAACTATCTCACACACCGTTTCGAAAATCTTCCTGTAAAAATGAAGATCTACATCAGCGCTCTGCCCCTTGCCATCGGGGTAATTTTGCAATTTGGTGGTGAGTATACTCAAGATTATCTAGATCTCTAATCTAAATATGAAATATCACATACTCCCATAATAATAAAGTTCAAACTGTTAAGCTAAAGCTCAAAATAGACAGTTGCACTAAGTTACAAAATTTTTATTTTTCAAACAATTTTTTTATCTGCTTCTCTAAAAACGAGAACATATACGCCTTCAGGTCTGTATTTTTTGGAAAGAGGCATACTGAAACGTCCCATCAATTGATGATAACCAAAATCTTGTCACCAAGTGTTATGAGAATTTACATAATTTTCTATAACTTTGAACACTTATTTAAATTTTTTCATAAAATACACGTTTATTCGATTTTCATGGCATTTCTATATGTATTCTGAAGCGCTAATCCTGAAACTAACTTTATATTCTGCATGGCATAAATATTTTTTGAAATATTTAAGAATTGATGTTCGATATCACTTGAAAAAAATTGAAAAACCATACTGTGCACGTGCAAAAACGTAAAGAAATATAAGAACTTCTCAAGAAAGTAGAATCATAGTACGTACATGAGGCTTCAATTTCAGCCCTTTTAAAGACCTTCAGAATTTGCGATTGGTTTGATGCATGATTTCAGAGGCAGCCATGCGTTTTTTTTTCACTTTTTAATCCTTTTTTCTGAAAACGCAAAAAAATAGAACTTTTTCGCCTTCAGGTTCATATTTTACGGAGAAAAAAAGACATACTAAAATGACTCAGTAATTGATGATAAACAAAATCTTGTTACCGAGTGTTATGGAAGCCTTCTATATTAACATATGTTACACGCAAAAATGCTTTGATTTGCGATTCACCCAATTTTACAGTATTTCGCGTTTTTCTTTTGTTTGAAGGTTCATTTAACGTAGCATCTACAGCTAGATACTTAGCGACGGACAAAGTTGAGCTTATGCTATTGTACAGTTATTGAGCAAACTTGTAAGATTCATCGGTTAGGAAAAAATTGTTAGTATAGCAAATTTGTTTTAAAAAAATGTTAATGTAGAGTATTGGATTAAATTTGTGAAACAAATTGATTTATTTTAAGAATTTGACTGTTTTTTCGACTTGTGTGCGTTGTCCTAATGCTTCCTGAAGATTCTGTTAATTAATTACCCAATCTCAAACACTAAAGCTTTCAAGTAGCTTAATTTTGGCCGCACCGCAATGAAAATTGTTTAGTATTTAATTTCTTATTTTAAAATTTTTTCTGAAAACAATTTAACTTAAATTGTTATATATAAACTGATACAATTGAAAATTGAAATTATTCGGGTTCAGAGTTGTGCAATCTTGAATAATGTCGACGCATTGTGGCTGAGGCTTTGACAAAGATAACGTGAAGTCAACACAAATCTTTGATGCTTGAATATTTGTCCAAACTGTGAAGAAGGTCATACCTCGAAAATATTTGTATGTAAATTTTGTTTTGTTGATCCAGCGTTATCTCTACTGAGGCTCAAAATATTGCTCAATTTTAGGGACAACAATTACAAAATTTTATTTTCCTTTTCCATCATTATTTCATTATTCAGTTTCAAATGATTGCTTTTGAAATCGTACAATCCTACCTTAACTATCCTTTTATTATTTTGTGCTTTGAGGTAATAATAACATTTTTATAATTAGATAAATAAATTTGACGTTATTATAATTTATCTGCCGAAAATTATTATTTAATTTGGTGATACACGATATGATAAAATTATAATAAAATAGTAATATATATTCGTTTAAATATAATTTTTTAAATAATTTCTTCAATGTTTAAAATAAATAATAATTCAGATAAATATGTTATTACTAGACAATAAATTCCGAATTCAAAAAATTTGGGGGCCCTGAAGCGAGCTTTTGTATTACAGTGAGAGCTGTAAAAAATAAGATAAGATTGTATGGAGATGATTATTCCAAACTAAAAAATTTTGTGACCATAGATCATTTCAAATTCGAAGGAATAAAAATTGTACTGAATGTTTCAAATTCAGAACAATTAAGAATATTTAAATATTTTTGATAATTTTTGATTCGATGAATATAACCACATTGATAAGTGCTATTTTTAACAAAACAGTTAAATCTTTAACTAGAAATATGATTTTCCAAGCATGAAGGATTAATTTTTTACCAAAACACGAACTTTCAACCAGTTGAGTTAAACGAAAAAAAAACTATTTTTGACAAAGCACTTGAATTGTCAACCAAAGCGATGAATTTTCAACCAAATATTTAAACCTTAAAAGTATACATGTTTGTCGAAAAATAGAGTGGTTAAATTTTCAGATGAAAAAATTAATTTTTGAACAAAAAAAAAACGATTTTGCAACAAAACAGTTAAATTTTCAAGAAAAGAGATGAATCTTTTTGAAAAATTTGACAAATTAGTCCAAATTCTAATTGATTAGTTAAATATTCTGTAAAAAGTATTGATTTTTCACCAAATAGATTAATGTTTAACCTAACATGATGAATTTTGAACCATCTTTTTAATCCAAAATACGAATTTTTACCATAATAGTTGAATCTTCAACCAAAAAGATGAACCTTCAACAAACCAAGATAAATTTTCTACCCAAAAGGACGAGTTTTCATAAAAATACATGAATTTTCGAAAAATCCCTGAAATATTGAAGCGAAAATGTTAAATCTCTAAAAACACTTGAATTTTAAACCAAAAATATAATTTTTTAACAAAAAAGTGAATTTCCTACAAAATAGTTCAATTTTTATTCAAACAGTTAAATTTTCATAAAAATAGCCGAATTTCAAACAAAAAGATGAATTTACAACCAGAAGGTTAATGGGCAACCAAATTGTTGAAGTTTCAAACCAAAAAAATCAAATTTCTTACAGAATAGTTCAGTTTCTTATGCGAAAATATGAATTTTAACTTGAATCATGAATCTTCAACAAAAACAAAATTAATTTACAAAAGAGTAGTATAACTTTAAGCAAATTAGTTGATTTTTTTATCAAAAAAGATCAATTCTCAACGAAATAAGTAAATTTATTTCTAAATGTTTCTAAACATTATTGATAGAGGATAAAACTTCAAGTGTAAATGATCGTTTGATATTGGGAAATAATTCTGTTCTTGAAATTTTGCTACCAAGCAATAATTTGTGAGTTTTTCTACATTTGCAAGCCGATAAAAAAGATTAAATTATGGGTGAAAAGTTATTTGGAAGAATTCGAAAAAAAATTACTAGCTATTTTTAATAATTATGAAATATTTGAGGTGACTACGTTTTATTTCAAGATTTCAGGGAAAACTTGGAACGATTCATGTGTTTTTTTCATAATTATTTTAAGTTTTGAAGATTTTAAAATGGGTGGAAAAAGAATATGAAGACTTAAATTTATCAAAGAAGAATCTGGAGAATTTTAAGGCAATTTTTTTAACTTTACAGAATTAAAAAAGTCAGGAAAAATTTGAATTTTATATGATATTTATTTCAAAAAATACACTTCAAGAGAAAATTAAAAAAGGTTTCAAAACATTTCAAACAATTTCCTGAAATTTCGAAAAAGAGTGTAGAAGATTTTAAAACAAAATTTTTCAATTTGGTGAGAAAAAAAAACAAGTTTAGAAGCATTAAAAGAAATTCTAAAGGCTTCAAGAGAATAAACAAATTTTCTTAAAATTTCTGGGAAAATATAATATATATTATATAATAATAATTTATGAAATATTTTTTGATTTCTTCCAGCCTTCTGAAAGTCCTAAATATCTTTCACAAAGTCTAAACATTTTCCTAATATTTTGTAAATATCTATAAAGTCAAAAAATTTTCTTTGAAAGCTTCTAGATTCTTGGTTAGATGACACCTTTGCTGTTTTTTCGAAAGATATCGTAAAAACGATTTTTTTTATTATAAAACTAAAAAATTAAATTAAAATTAAATTAAAAAATTGACCCATGTATTATGAGTGCAAAGAAGATTTTTTTGTTGGCATTGGGGTCGATAATATTTATTAGTTTTGTGTTCTGGAATTTATTTTTGAAGAATATATTTATTTTTAAATAAAATAAAAATTAGATTTTTTGTTTTTCGTCCCGGACTAACTGGACTCGTCAGAAAGGCTATGTGAATCAGTCCTACTTTATACAGTTTAATTCATCTAAATTCATCATCATAATTTTTATTTTCCAAAATAATTATTTTTTACGTTTGTGAATTTGTTTAATTTTGCAGCAAATAATATAGTGCATTTAAACCACAAATAGGGGTTGAAACTCCATATAATTGATATAAATTTTTATTAGATTTTTTTTCAAACACAACAAATTTTTGTAATGTTATTTAATTGAAGTTATGGCCCCTATATGTGGCCGGAATAATACTAAAAAAATTTGTTGTGTTAAAAAAAAAATCAAATCAAAATTTACATCAATTATATGAAGTTTCAGCCCCTATGCGTGGTTGAAATGCACTTTATTATTGTCCAGGACGAAAAGCAAAAAATAAAATTTTCATTTTATTTAAAAATAAATATATTCTTCAAATATCAATTGCAGAACACAAAATGAATAAATATTGTCGACCCTAATGCCAATAACAAAATCTTCTTTACACTTTTAGATTCTTTTTTGACATAACTGAAATATTCAAAAATCTTTTTCAATTTTCTAAAGTTTCTTATAAAAATTGTATCTACATAAATTTAGAAAGAAATGATAATAGCTATTTTCATTTTCTCAATTCTCAGGTTTCAATTTCAGTT
This sequence comes from Andricus grossulariae, assembly GCA_011634705.1. Lineage (NCBI taxonomy): Eukaryota > Metazoa > Arthropoda > Insecta > Hymenoptera > Cynipidae > Andricus > Andricus grossulariae. The sequence goes on from JAABKJ010001712.1 coordinate 11,729, forward strand.
GGAATTTAAGTATTCAGAAACTCCTAACAGAAAAACTTTTATTTGAAATTTTTATATTGTATTATTAATACTGTTTTGTATTGTTTATGATTAAAAAAAAAAGATCTGAATTGATGAATTTTAATAATTACCCATATCAAGTAATTCAAATATTTGTGTGACTAAACAAAAATTTAAAAAGCATTTACAGTTACATCAAAATATTATTTTATTTATTTTTAGAGAATATTCCATCGTAAAAACCTCTCCTTTACAAATCAAGTACAAAGTGAAAAGAAAACTCAATGACTTAATGACAAGCTAATCGTATTTCCAACAAAATTAATTAATTCTCAACAAAAAATTTGCACAACAAAATTCAAAAAAGAATTCTTAAAAAAAGGAATAGAGGGAATTCGTTGAAAAAATTCGTTAATAAAAAATCCATATATTTGCTCTTCCAGTATCAAGTTCAATGATGACGTCGCCAGAAAATCTTGGACATAATAGACCTCGTCCTGTATTCGAGTACAACCCAGAAACTAAAAGACTTATTGCAATAACACATAAAGGTATCAGATATGGAATCAACAGCATTATATCACCAGGTGAGACCGATAATTTAATAACTAAAGTACAATTTAGACCAAAAATCAGGGCATTTTCAAGCGTTTTTTTTTTTTTTATAATTTAGGTCCCGAATGAATTAAGGGCACATACAATTTTCACATACGAGTACGAGGTCCCCCTGGAGGCTTCCAAACGAAGTTTCAAATTTTAATTTTAGTGTTATCTGGATTTGAAACGATTCATTTTTTATTATATTTCAACTTCAACTCGTGGTTAGCTCGTCTGTCTTATAACTGATAGAGCTATAATGATTTGGAAACGTTTGTTTAAACAAATTTTATCAATTTCTTCTGACGTCGAGCGAAAAAAATTTGGTTGGTCAATTTTCTACGATTTATAGGATTCATGGTCCGCTATATTGGTTCAAATTTGAGCCCCCTATCTAACGTATTTTTTCCGACCTAATTTTTTTCGTGAATTTATTCATGGTTCATTCAAAAATACCGTAAAACGATTTGGGAAGAAGGATTTGGTAAATTTTACTGTTTCTCATTTATTAACAAAGTTGATTCATTTTCAAATGAGTAGTCACAAATTTTCAACCAAAAATTGAAACACGCAAAAAAAAATATAACAGATAATATTCTAACTAAAGGCATATATTCAATTTGAATCAGAAACAGTTTAATTGAACACAAGAAAAGAATTTTTAACGATATACTTGAATCTTCAACAAAGAAAGATTTTTCAGTCATTAAAAAAATATTCTGCCAAAACGTAGAATTTTCATTTAAAAAAAGATCAATTTTTCAACCAAGAAGATTAATTTCCTACTATAAAAGAGGAATTCTCAACAAAATCTATACATTATGAAACAAATAGTGGACTTTCCAAGCAAAAACGACGAGCTCTCTACAAAAAAGTTGAATTTTCAATCAAGTGATTATATTTGCGATCCGAAAAGAATTTTCAGCCCAGTTGATTGATTTTCTACCGGAAAAGAAAATTTTTGGCAACATCACATTAATTTTCAACCAATTGGGGGAATTTATAAATTGAAAAAAAATACGAATAATTTTTAACCAGAAATGGATCAATTAAATTTTCATTTAAAAAAAATTAATTTTTAATGTAGAAAAAATCGAATCTTCTACAAGATTGTTAAATTTTTGATATAATAATTACAATTGCAATCGAAATGATTAATTCTGTTCTGACAGAAACGAATTTTAAAGAAATATATTAAGTTTTAACCAGAAAGTAGCATTTTCAACCCAGAAGATTTTTTTACTAACAAGGCCAATTTTTAACAAAATACAAACATTTCTAAAAGGATAGTTGAATTTTTAACAAGGAAGATTAATTCTCTATTGGGGAAAAAGAATTTTCAACCAATTAAATACATGTTCAACCGCGTAGTTGAATTCTTAAACTAAAAACATAAATTTTCAACCAAAAAATGGAACAGTTAGATATTCTTTTAAAATTCTTATTTTAATATAAAGAAACGAATCCTCTACAAAACTGTTAAATTTTCAACCCGAAAATACGAAGTTTCAACAAAAAAGATATTTTTTCATCAAAGACTTATATTTTAAATAAAAAAAAGTTAGTTCTCAACCAAAGAAAAAACGAAATGCCAACAAATTACATAAGTTTTTGACCAAGAAGTTGGATTTTCAATGCACTACATAAAGTCTTAACCAATTAGTTGAATGTCTTTACTAAAAAAAAATCAATTTTCAACCAAAAATGTAATAGTTAAATTTCCATTTGAAAAAGTTGAGTTCAAATAAAAAAATGAATCTTCCACAAAAGTGTCGAATTTTCTAACACATAGTTAAATTTATTACCTAGTTTGTGAATATTCGAGACAAAAAGGCGGATTTTCTATACAAAACAGTTGAATTTCCAATCCGAAATTAAGAAATTTTAAAACAAAATATCATTTTCAACGGAATAATAAAATTTTAATTTAAACAAAATTAATTTTTACCCACCGAAAAGGAAAGCTGCAAAAAGTAAATCAATTTTCAGCAAAAAAAATTAACTTTCAAGAAAATGGTTTAAATTTTAATAAATGATTCGTACTGTAACCCCCAAAAAGATGAATTTTCAATAAAAATATAATAGTTGATATTGACAAACAAAAAAGATTTCAGTTTTGAATAATAAATAATATAATAAAAATAATGAAGACGAATCTTCAGCAAAATAGTTGAATCCTCAACCAAAAAATATTAATTTACCTAAAAGATCTGATTTTCTACCAAAAAAGACCAAATAGTTAAATTTCCTACCAACTTGTTGATTTTCCAAGCCAGAAGGATAAAACTTGCACACAACAGTAAAAACTTTACCCTGAAAATATGAATTTTCAACAACAAAAATGGAATTTTCTACAAAATGGCTGAATTTTCAAGTCAAAATGATTAATTTTTTACAAAAAAGTTGAATTTTCAACACAAAAAGATATATTTTCAACTAAAAAGTTAACCTTCAAACTAACAGTTAAATTTTCAAGTAAAACTATAAATCTTGAACCAGAAGAATGAATTTTTAGTAAAGTATTTCAATTCTCAACCAAGGAATTGAATTTTCAACCTAAAAATATGAATTTCCAACAAAAAATGTACACGATTACTGATTTTCCAGGACGGGAAATTCAGAAACTTTTCCCTTTGATTTTCCCGTATTTTGCATTCAATTAGCTTTAGCTTATTCTCCCCTCCCACCCAACAACAATTATTTTGGGATTCAGAAAAGAAATTCAAAATTTGATATTTTGGATAATTATTTAGTAGACTTACGATTTAGTGTAAAATAGGGGTTAGGAGTGTGAGTTGGCACACCCTTATTTACAACAAACAATAATAATTAGGATCCCGAAAATAGTTATATTGTGTGAATTCTTGCATAATATGCAATTTACGAAAAATTTTCAAATCAGTCGCTTTTCTGCCTAGCTAATCCAATACTTTGATAATAAAAAATATTTTCGTCAAATAAAGGAGCCTTTTACTTGGAAAGTATTTGTTTAGTTAATAAACAAACCATGTGCTAGTGATGCAGTGGAAACATTAAATCGCGTTCGATTTTGCACAAATTAGTTTAAAAAAGAGGAAAACGAAGATCATACTATTTTATTTATTTTCCAACAAAAAATCTTCTTTCACTTTTTTTTTCAGGTACGCCAATGTACTTCCCCCAACCCTAGCAATTCTAAGTTGATGATTTTTCCAAATATTCAAACTAATTAATAACTATGTTTTTCTTTTACAACCAGAAATATCAGATAATTACCCTATTGAACAAGGTGCTTACCTGCAGCGTGTAGGATATCATGACCATACTGCAGTATTCAAAATCGATAAATACAAAGATTTACGTGGTATGTTATAAAACATTTTCTACTCGAATTAAAGTGCACATAATAGTCCAGGCATCTTATAAGGAACAAGGTTTTTTCACCTCTTTAACTAGGAACCATACATAAATTACGTACATTTATTTCCTGAAATTTTGAACAAAATTAATTTTCAACGAAGAATTAATTTTCTACCGAAAAAAAAAGAAATGCTGAAAAATGTAAATGAATTTTTTATCAAATACTTGAATTTTTACTGAAGAAGATAAATCATTGAACAAATACATGAATTTTTAACATAATGGTCGAATTGTCAAACAAGAAGATAGTTTTCCAAAAAGGCCAAATTTTCAACAAATCACATACATCTTCTAGCAAACATATTAATTTTTGAAATAAGAATGATACATTTTTACGCAAAGATTGAATATTTGAATGTCATTAAAAAATTAATTTTTAATTTAAAAAACGAAGAAGATACAAAAAATTCGAATTACCTACCAAAAAGCGAAAATTTTCTAACAAATTCTTCAACTTTCAAGCCGAGAAGACAAATTTTCTACAAATCAATTGAATTACCTACCCGAAAGTATGAATTAAAAAAAAAATTTTAACTAAAAAGAAGCGGTTTCTTCAACAATGTGTTTTTTCCACTAAATATTTGAAGCTCAAACGAAATAGGTGAGTTTTCAAACAAAAAGAATAATTTTCTACCGAAAAAGTCGATTCTTTAGCAAAATACATACATTTTTAACCAAATAGTTGCATTTTCAACCAAGGAGATCAATTTAAAATAAAAAAAAAATCTTCAACATATTTCTGGAATTTTGAAGAAAATGGTTTAATCTTTTAACTAAGGAAGATCAATTTTCACAACAACAAAAAATTTATATTTTCACATCAAAAACTAATTTTTAATAAGAAAAAATGAATTTTCTCCCAAAAAAAGACAAAATCCCAAGAAAATGTATAAATTTTCAATTAAATAGTTGAATTTTTCAGCAAACAGATTAATTTTCGATCGAAGGGACGAATTCTCAACAAAATACATACATTTTTATTTAAATAGTTAAATTTTCTACCGAGAAATACGACTCTATAACAGAAAATATAAATTTGTAACCAAATAGTTGAATTTTCAACTAAGAAGATTGATTTTGAAATCAAAAGATCGAATCTTCAACAAAATACATACATTTTTAATCCAATAGTTGAATTTTCAATCGAAAAAATAAATTTTCTAATAAAAGAGAGAATTTTTATTAAATCACGTAAATTTTCAAGGAAATACTTTCAGTTTTCACCTATGAAAGATCAAATTTTATCCTAGAATATAATTTTTTAATTTTGATCTAAAAAAATTAATTTTTAGTTTGAAAACCAAATTTAGATGAAAAAGTTTAATTTTCTTTCATATAGAGCGATTTTCTACCAATTTGTTGAAATTTTCAAGTCAAAAGAAAGGATTTTCTACAAAACAGTTAAATTTTTTGCAAAATATTTTTATTATTAATCAAGACAATAAATTTTTCAACGAAAAAAATAAACGAATTCACAAAAAAATGCATAAATATTTAATCAAATAATTGTATTTTTAATCGAGAAGATTACTTTGCTACCAAGAAACGTGAATTCTCAAGAAAATACATAATTTTTCATCCAAATAGTTGAATTTTCTACCAAAGAAAGATTAACCTTCAACAGAATACATACATTTTTACCAAATAGTTGAATTTTCAAATAAAAAGATGCATTTTTAACAAGGAATAATACTTTTATAACAAGAAAAAGCAATTTCTCAATAAAATACATGAATTTTTAACACAATATTTGAATTTTCAAGCAAAAAGATGAATTTTTTTTTCAACAAAGAAGATGAATTTTATAACAAAAGAGACACATTTTTGGAAAATTACAGGAATTATTAACCAAATAGTTGAATTTTCAAACAAAAAGATGAATTTTCTACAAGGAAGATTAATTTTCTACTGAAAGAGACGAATTCCCAACAAAATACATACATCTTTAATGAAATGGTTGAATTTTTTACCAAAAAATACGTCCGTTCAACAAAAATAGCATATATTTCTAACTAGTTATGTGAATGCACAAAATAACCTAAATTGAGTTTTTCAAGAAAATTTCTGGGATATGCATCAGGACCATCAAATAAACCGTTTCAGCAACAACAAAAAACGCACTGTACCTAGTTAAAACGATGACAAACTAGCAGATGCTTGGACGATTATGGCACATGTTAATGTTAAACAACCTTTGTTCACAGTTTAAGTATACGGATTTTTTTTTTAAATAATGGAAAATTGTGGATATTCGAAAAAAAATTAAAATGTAATTTCTTGAAAATTGATTGGTAGATTCACCGTTTAGCACAGTTTACATAGCAGTGCTAAGTTAATGGTTTTTCTCAATCTTCAAATTAATTGATTAATATATTTTTCCTACATTAGCTGCATGCTGTACTCCGCCTCTTAGTCGTACAGTTCATCCCCGACAAGATGATGTTGTGGTTCTGGAAGGTTTCGATCCATTGGGAATATATATGAATGGTAACGATGGCAAACTCCACTTTCATCTGCTTAATTTCACACACTAGAAAGATTTGAGAAACCTCAATTTTTTTCTTCTCAATTTTTTCCTCAACGAACCTTGCCTGTCCACTTCTATTGTTCTACAATGTACCTGGGTACTCGACAATCCACAGAAAAAACCAAAAGTAAAAGAGTTTGAGGTAAAAGTGGTGGGGGTAATCTCGCAATACAAAAAAAATAGAAGATCGATACAGGTTATATGACACAGTGATCTTTTATTTCAACCTTGCCGATCTTCATTTTTTTGCATGCTGAGATTTCCCCCAGCATTTTTCCCTGCAAAGCACTTTATTTTTCATCTTTTTTTTCTGTATCAAGGCCTACGCAGATGTTGAAAGACTCACCGCTAGCCATGTAGTTTTCCATGAGCTAATCTTGCATTCATTGATGCCAGTATGTTTTCCAATCGTCTAATTTTTCTATATTTTCATTGCTTTCTTTTCAGTCACTCTGACTTTTAACATGAGTTCCTCCTGAGATATTGATAAACTAACCGTTTATCAATATCTCCGAGAAGTTTCCTTTCCTAAATTATTCAAATTAAATTAGCATGTTCAATAACGCAGGTTTTGCTCGAAAATTCAAATTAAATTTTGAGTCGTTAATAGTACGACGTTTTCAAGTTAATTATCAATATAAACTGCGACGTTGATTTTGGCATAAATGTGGATTAGAAGTCTCAGCATTATAATAATTACGAATATAAATATTCAAATTTATTCTATATAATACCAATTTCGTTGTTCTATATTACGGATAATAATCTTATAGAAATTGAATTATAATTCTTGTTATCTTTCAATACGATTATATCGTTTTTATTATTATAATATCATTATACTTCCGTCATGTGGAAAGGCGTAAAGCAAGGCGAGAGCCAGGCGTCAGGCACAGCACGTGAGAACAGTAGATTAAGAAATTATCTGATTGGAGCGCTGGCCCAAAAAAATCCTGACGAAGTAGGGAAAGCCACGCAAAGCTATCCCTTCCATCAGCTCCGGAACCAATAAGGCACAACCTGCCTAGCTGGACCGAGCTGCAGTACGCTCCCCAAGTGTTTCTGCATAAAGGCTGCGTGTTTCCACCGAAAATCGCTAACCGGTTGGTCGTTCGGGGAGCAACTAAGACTTTGCCTGGGGGCGACCAATTCAGAAGACGTCTTGTCCTAAACTAGGTCTATTTTGTTATCCCTATGTGTGTCCGTTACATTATTTTATTTAGTTTTAAAAATATTATATCCTGTAGTTGTCGAGAAATTACATGGTACATAATTGTGTCCTCCTAACTTTTAGGTAGCTTTCACTTCCAATTTCGTTCTCAACAACACTTTAAGGAAGCAGTTATGTACCTTCAAACAATTTTTATTGCAGTAGCAGATGTCACAAGTTCAAGTCTGTCGACGGCCCGTAAGGCTTTGTCGCAGGTCAAGATTCGGCGTTGTAACATTCGATAAATTTCTGTATTTTCTGTGAAAACTCGTCGACAACAGTGTCAGGGTCGATCAGCATCGACTCATATTCCATCGATTTTAGTTGTCACTCGTGTTTAGTATTTAGCCGTCGTCAATCACAGTACTTGAAATTTACTTTCGATGTATCTCGCTCGACAACTCCGTTTGTAGCGTTTGTTTGAATAAAGATTTATTATTTAGTGCAAATCAATGTTGTTGTTGACGTCAATCCCTCTCATTTTAGGATAAGCTGTATTGTGTCGAACTCACCCACAAGGGAGAAACTTATTTTTCTAAAAAAGGTCTACAAATTTACTTCAGACCCTTTTCTGCTAATACTTATAGTTTTGGATTTATTCACGATAACGTTTTTTAAAGAATCATAAACTCCATTTTCTCAACATATTATGCGAACTAAACAAACATTATTTATGAAAAATTGTTCAGCTTGCAAAGACCTACAAAAGTACTTCAGACTATTTTTAACTAAGTTTTTGTTCTCATCACGATCATGCTTTTGAAGGAATAAAAAATGTTATTTTCCCGCTATCTATGCAGCATACAAAAAAAGTCCACAGAACGAATTCTGGCTTTAAAGAAGACCTACAAAGTCGTCTTTCAATATTTCTTGATAGAACACAATTTTCTTCTATTAAACATCGAAAATTCTGTTGAAATATTTAAAAAATTCAACTTATCAGCCAACCGACGCCTACAAGAAAAAATGGTCCCACATTGGGCTCTTTTTTATTTTTGAATCCTATGTCAGTTTCGGGCTGTACGTCCATATTAGTTTGCACAACCAGTACTGGTAACCACCGTTTAATTAAATAATTATATAGTACTAAAAACATAATAATTAATTTCTTAATTTGTCATATTTGTCTATAAATTGAAGAAAGTTGCGGGTTTAACAACAATTTTCAGCTTTCCCTTGACTCTTTAGTTCGAAACAAGTAATAGATATCATTATAATTAATAATTTAAACGAAAAGGCTCTGAGTAGCTGCTACAAGGAAAATTTCTATTCGATATGATTTATACAAAAAATTTGAAGAATATTTCAAATATCTGTTTTACTTTAGAGAAATATATTCACAAGAAAGAAAGAGATTTCTGAAAAAATTAATAGCCAAAACAAATTTCCAAAATTCAGAAAAAACCCTAAGTTTCTAGCAATTATCTAAGAGAAGGTTTAGTTACAAACAATAATAAATTATAAAGAACAATCATTTTTCTTAACTTGAATTGATTATTGCCTTACTATAATTGAGAGGTGGAAAAAAGTGGAACATTTTGTAAAAAACTGCAACCTTCTAGCATGATTTAAAGAGAATATTATTACAAATAGTAATAAATGGTTTCAACAAATATTTCTATTCAATCCAATTGGTTATTTCTTCGCTCTGAGTGAAAATTGAAAATAAATTTTCATACAAATCGTATGCAAAGTCTCATTATCAGCAGAATGTAGCATTTCATGTATTAGGAAGAATTTTTATTTAAAACCCCGCAAAAAAATCATAATTAGCACCAAAAACTGAGAAAACATAATTTTTCAATTATGCGCTTTTTTTGGTACCATATGAAATATACTTTTGAGGGTGATATTTAAAAAGTTATAATTTATTTTTATTCTGTAGATACTTGTTAGGAGAAATGTTAAGTTTTCGTTCGATTCACCTGATAAGGAAAATTGTACATAAAATTTAGAAACACCTCTTTTTTATGGGAAATACGTGTTCACGGACCTCGCAGAACTTAACATATCGTTAAAAAAAACGCATTCATTTTTTGACATGTATTAACATTTTTTGACAATTTTCTTGAAAATTCATGTAGTTTAAGGAAAATTTATATTTTGGGGTAGAAAATTAATCTTCTTGGTAGAAAATTAATGCTATCGTTAAGAAATTATCTATTTTTCGTTAATAATTCGTTTTTATTGTCAGAAAATTAATCTTCTTGATAAAAAACTATTTTTTAGGAAATTTGTCTCTTTTTGTAAAAATGTAATCTTTCTTGCTTGAAAATGCAACTATTTGTTTGAAAACTAATCTCTTTCGGATAAGGATTCAACTATTTCCTTCGAAGTTCATCTTTTTAGATGAGTTTAACAGTTTTTGATTAAAATTGGGTATTGGTTCAAATTTCAACTTTTTGGTTGAAGTTTAACTTTTTTGTTGAAATTTTGATTTGAAGTATCTGAGGACTTTGAAGATCTTTTAGAATTTCCTCAAGAATCTTTAAGAAATAATTTTTTATAACATTAGAAATAAAGAAACAAAGAAATTTTTCATCATACCTCAATCGATATGTTCAAAAATTGTATTCATTACTCGGACCGAATAGATACAATTTTCAGAATTTAAATCATAGTTTTTTTGGATTCAACAAAAGTTTAAATGTTTAAAGAGACAACATTAGACTTTATTTAGTTTGAATAAATGGAAAATTAAGATTTTCTCTTACTATTTCAGAAAAAAAATTGCTAACTATCATTCACCGCATTTGGTACATTATTTTAGCTATAAATTCAAATGATTTTAAAGTCAAGTAAAAATTAAAGCTTCGGCAGAGATAAAGTTGAATCCACAAACATAATTCGTTTTCAAGCATTTCCTATTTTGTGTTGTTGCAATATACATGTTGTTGAACAAACTATGTCACACATAACAAAGTGTATCACATTTGACCGGGTTTTTACATTTTGTACTTATTTCAATGAAAATTATTATAAAAATTCGAATTTTCTTCTGTTTCTCATGTAACAGTTTGTAACATCACAAACTAGATCTTTTCATATTTTGCCACTTTCAAATTTGGAAAACGAACTAATCGTAATGAAATTGTTCATAAATAATTAAGAGTATTTTCTGTTAGTATATAGTCCATATTAGAAAAATTTTCTTATAATTCAAATATCGAGTTTTCGTCACGCAGTTTGGATGAATACTCAAATCTAGAAAAAAAAGCTGATGATTTCCTGGTTTTCTTCTGATAAACAAAAGATATTATACAAGGTGGAGTCCGCGTCAACTGATCACGGAAATTGTCGTGCCAGAATGGGATTTGACTGTAATTCAGGATATGTGATTGATTGGTATTGAAAAAAATCCAACCAAATATTTTTCAAAAATTCAAAAAAATGGCGGAGATAAGGAGCTTTGCGTTTTTGAAAAACTTCTTTTGAAAATTATGTATCTTGTGATCGAATTGACAGATTTAACTTTTTGAAGTCTGAATTTACTTGTTTTAAAATGTAATGTGTTTCCCAAAAAACTGGTTTTCCAACAGAAAAAATCAAACGTTAGGTCTTCTATGGTGCGATGCGGCTCAATAGGTTAATATTATAATCAAAGTTAATAAAATTCTGTATACATGGTTTACATCCGATTTTTAAAAAAGGTTTTTAATCCTTTTTTATTTCACAAAGCACATGCCATTTTTTTTTACTTTTGAAGAGTACCGTTCGTTATAAAATATTTATATTCATACAGAAAGATCTAGAATCGATGACACAACTATTTATAAATGTTCTTCAGTAGATCAAAAAAACCAGTTTGTCACGTCACAAATTAGATGTTTCCATATCTTGAAATTTTGAAATTACAAGAGAAAAACTTGATAATATAATCATTTTTTTCATTCAAACAATTTATAACCCAAAAACAGGATTCTTGATTATTCATGTTCCTAAATATTGACTGATTTTTAATTGCAAGTTCTTAGATGTTTTATGGTAAAATAGAATAGGCGTGTAAATACATCTAATTTTTCCAGCCTGAAGCAGTAACTTGCAAGTGCCGAATGTTTGTGGAGGTAACGTATGCTGTTTATAAGATTCACAATATTTCCTACTCATTGTTTCAATAACAATTAATTACAAATTAGTTGTTTTTCACTCTCGAATTGATAAATATTTTAAATAATCGAATCAGTAATTTTCACTAATCTATAGTTGCTCACATTTCTCCAATTGAATTAGTAGAATTTAATTTTCAATTTGTGAAATATTACTAATTTAGATTTTGAAAGATGACCGAGAAACTCAGCTTCAAATTGTTACGACGGCTGTACAAAACCCGTAAAAAACTGTATTAGTTTGTTCTCTGTAATGAACAATAACTTTTCTTTTAAACCAATATTTTGCAGAAAAATTCAGATAAATAACTTTTTCTTTTAATTCTGATGAAATTAAATTAATCAATTAATTTATCCAAATTTAAATTGTTACTGTTTCAAGATCCGTGAAGAAAAATGCAAAAAATTTATAATGCAGAAGATGGCGATCGCTTTTCTGAAAATCAAACATCTTAGTTTTTTGTTCAAAAAATATGAGAATGCGGTAAAAGGTCCAAAAGTAAAACTACTTTTTCCTAAGATTCCAAAAAAAAAAATCCTCCACTTTTCTGTATTTTGCATTGAAATTTTTTTAATAACGATTTATAATTTTGCAAATACTGAATAAATGGTGTAAAATTAAGGGTGGAAGGACAGGAGGAAGTAGCTGACAATTTTCCGAAAATGAGTTTTATGCTAGAAAATTCTGAAAAATGTATGCAGATCATGTTAGAAGAATTTCTTCGAAAGCGTATTTTTCACGGTACCAATACCTCAAAGTTACATTTTCATATCCATAGAAAATGAAGACTTTTGTGACCAAACGATTTTCTTATGATATTCACGAGAGGTATATATTTCAATATCTTCATGGTTCAACAGTCAAAAATGTAAATTTTTATTATTTATCACTACCCAAAAGCGAGAAATTGTCTGTTACATTGTGACAACGTCTCATTGAGAATTGATCTTCGCGAAACTGAATACATTTTTTCAATAGAACTTTTCATTTTGCTAAATTTGAAACGAAGAATTAAATAGTCAAATTTTCAGTTGCAAAAATTAATTTTTGACGACCAAAAAATGTAAACAAAATAATTAAATTCTCAAGCAAAGAGGTCAATCGTACAAATAAAATAAATCTCCAACAAACTTGTTCAACTTTCTAACAAGTAGTTGGATTGTAACCAAAAAAGATACATTTTTATTCAAATAGTTAATTTTTTAAACAGAGAGATGAATTTTTCACCGAATAGAATAATGTTTCACCGAAAAAGTGAAGCTTTCAACAAAATACATGAATGTTCTACCAAATTGTTGAATTTTTAAATCAAACGGAGGAATTTTCTAAAAAACAGTTGAATTTGGAACTTGAAAGTGTAGATTTGTAGCATGAACTTTCAACTAAAATTATGAATCTTGAATAAAAAAGAAAATTACAAAGTACTTCCACTTTAAGCCAAGTAAATGAATTTTATTCTACCAAACAGATAAATTTTCAACCGAAAAGATTAAATATCTCTAAAAAAAATCAACAAAAAATGAAATAGTTAAATTTTCAGATGCAAACATTAATTTTTAACCAATCACATAAAATTTCAAACACATTTTTCACCTAAAAAAAAAAATTTCAAAAAAATGCATGAATTTTCAACCAAAAAGTTTAATTTTCTACCAAAAAAGACAATTTAAACAAAATTGATACATTCTTAACTAGAAAAAATTCAATTTTCAAAACAAACTAGAATAGTTTAATTTCTAGTTCGAGAAATGAAATTGAAAAAAAATTTATTTACATTTTTGGTTTAACAAATTTACTTGAATTTTTAATTCAAAAAATTAGGTTTAATCTTCAAATAACAATATTTAGTTAAATTTTTGATTCAAGAAATTAATTTTCAATCAGAAAAAGTAGCTACCAATCAAAAAAAAATAATTTTCCACGAAAAAGACAAATTCTCTGCCAAAAAGGAATAATTTTCAATAAAAACACGAATTTTCAACAGAATATCTGAATTTTCAATGGAATTTCCAAACTAATAGTTGACTTTTCAATCAAAAAATTGAATTAGTCACCAACTAGATTAATATTCTACTAAAAATTTTTTTTATCGAATTTTTGTGAATAACACCTGAAAATTTCTTCAAATCTACACAAAAATAAATCTATTTTTCATAAAAAAAAAAAAATGATATTTAGAGGTGGCGCAAGCCCCATGAAATTTAATACGGTTTTTCCTCAAATTTTGACCTTCTTGTCCACTTTTCACTTAGTGAGGTAATAATTAACGTAAGTCAATGAAAATAGTTCTTGAAAAACAATTTATTATTAATCATAACTATTCTCTCTTGGATGAGTGCTGGAAAGTTGCGGTTCCTTCGAGAAATGTTTAACTTTGCATTGCCTTTTTCCTAATGAACAAATGATAAATAAACATTGAAGAGAAAATAATTTTAAGAAATCTCTTTCTCTTTCATAACTACTTTGTGCTGAAGGGCGGCTGACATCAAAATATGATCAATTGCAAATTTTTCTTTTACGCTTCGCAACAAACTTCTTGTTGTATTTAAAAACAAAATTTTTACAAGTCATTGACACACCTAGTTCTTCCACCTACTCCTAATTATTTCATTCTTAGTTTTTTTTATCTTGTGTAAGATAGCTGTTTTGTTTCAATTAATTTTTCTAAACATTGGGTAAAAAGCAACCAAAATCCATTTTTAAAAATAGAATATTATTTAAAAATTATTCTTTTTCAGGTTCACCTATTATTTCTTCATGACCAAAAATTCAAAGCATGACTAAACATTTAAGAAAAAAGAAACTTTCTAGCATTATTGTAAGAGAATATAGTTACCAACAATTATTAATTGTTCAAATAAGCATCTTTGTTAACATGCAATTATTATTATCTTACTAAGCGAAAAGTAGAAAAAAAGTTTAAGAGTTCAGAAAAAACCGCAACTTTTTAGCACTTATATGACAGAAGATAGATATGAACAATTATAAATTGTTTAAACAACTATGTTTATTAACTAGCATTATTTATCACCGCCTTAAGTAAAAATTGGGTAAAAAGTTACACATTTCAGAAGAAACGGCAAGTATATTGCTATAATAAAGAAGAAGATAGTTATGAATTATAATAATTTGCCTAAATAATTGTTATCAAATTAAATATCATTAAAAGTGATAATAAATTGTTTTAACTAGTATGATTGTTAATATTATTCTTAACATCAACCTCTCTCTAATTGAAAATTGCAGAAAAAGTGGAATTTTTTTGAAGAAACCGCCGCTTTCTTTCTACATTTTAAGAGAAATTGCTCAAAACAATAACAAATTGTTTGAACAGTTCACTCAAACATCTTAATATGAGTATAAAGTAGTATTTTATGTATGAGAAAAAATTTTCATCAAGAAAATACAAAAAAATCTTTATCAGCGCCAAAAACTGGCAGAACCCATTTTCTCACTTATGGGGCTTCTTTGGGACCCTAGATATTTGAAAAGTAATATTTTATTCGTATTCTATTGCTGACTATCAAGAGTAATGTTGAGTTACAACAAGCTTCAGCTAATATCAAGGATTCTGAATAAAATATACAAGGACCTCTAAATATAATAAAAAATAATATGAAATAGTTCAATTTTCAGTTAAAAGATTAATTTAAAAGAAAAAATTTCCAAACGACTAATTGTAAACAAAATATATCAATTTTTAACAAAAAACCTGAATTAGTCACCAAGAAGATCAAATTTCTACCGCGAAAGACAAAGTTTCAACAAAATACAGAAATTTTTAACCAAATAGTTGAATTTCCAACTGAAGAAGGTGAATGTTCAACTAAACATGGAATAGGTGAATTTTCTGTTATGAAAATAATAATAAAAAAAAAATGCTAACAAAATAGTTAAATTTGGTAAAAAAAGGTTTTAAACTAAAATGATGAATCAACAAACAAAAAAATGAATTTTTAAAAAGTAGTTCTACTTTCAACAAAGAAGTTGAATTCTGAACCAAAAATCGTTTTTTAGTTGCTATTCGCGATTAGCGACAATCTTGTGTTATACGCGGCTCACATAGAGCGAGACTCTTTTATTGGTAGATTTAAAACACTCTCGCAGACGAGGTTTATTCATTCAGTAGGCAACCATCTTTAAAATATAATAACTAGCAACTAGACCGTAGAATAAGAGAGAGAGAGAACGTAGCGACACCGCGGCGAAAGGAGGTACTGCGTGAAGTGACGTCAGTAGTGACGTCAGCAAGGCGGCAGGGAGAGTAGTGGCAAGAGTCGCAAGTGGAGCGCCCACGAAGCTCGACGCGCGCATCTCCCTCCATCGATTTTCTGCCCTCTCCACTCGACTCCTACGCAACGCCCACGCAGCCTTTTCGTTAAAACGGTGCGCACTGGCCCAGAACGACAGAAGTGTTTGGGAGCTGGTAGCCAGAGCCCTCACACTTAAACCCTATAGGTGGAAGCCAGCCTCCGTGAATAACCAATCGAATACGCAATCTACAGGAAACTCTCTCTCTCTCGTTTTTCGGGAACCTCCAGCTGGAAGCCAGCCAGAGACGGCCCGGAAGAACCATCTCCGTTACCCTCTTCAGAGGACGAGCCGAAACTTCAACGAATACGAACTCCGACTCCGTAAAAATCTCAATGCAAGAAAAATATCTTAAATAAAATCAAACCAAATATTAAAATATTTTTGATCTTCAAATTCTCCCACCTCTATCCTCCGCTAGCGGGCTAGCTGGCATACCAGCCTGCCCATTTCCGCCGAGACAGCTGGCATACCAGCCCTCTCGACCGAATCGCTCACTAACTTCACCCCCCCACACACACAAACAAACTACATATGCGCTTACACAATTCATTTCATGAGAAAAAGGAATCTAAATCCAAAACGCCCGATCAACTTGCAATATCTCCCTATCTTATAAGAAAGACACATCACACCCTCCTTCCACCTTCCTCGACATCTATCCCCTCACTCCCTCCTCTAGTACTCTGCCAATCACTCTTCCATTAGCTATCTCTTTCCATCTCATGAGATAGACACATGACACCCTCCCTCGACATCTATCCTCTCACTCCCTCCTCTAGTACTCTGCAAATCACTCTTCTATCCGCTATCTCTTTCTAACCTATGAGATACACATCACACTCTCCTTCCACCTCCCTAGACATCTATCACCTATGCATGCATCCTTTACAAACATGGCATCATTCCCTCTCACTCCCTCCTATGGTTCACCTACCTCTGCTGTCTCTTGTTATCCAATGAGATAGCTACTTCTCGCTCTATCTCAGTAGGTGAAAATCCATCATCCCTGATGACTATCCTTTTTACTATTGACCAACAATTACCATTCAAAAGTAAGGAGCATATCACTTGAAAATTGAAACAAATATTTTCAGTTTTGCTTTCTATGAAATATCCATCTTAAAAAATATGGCGAAGTGGAATTTTTTATATTACAGGATGAATAAAAAAAGGTATCTTATATAAAAATCAAATACAAATACTCGAATTTAATTCTACTTCGATGAATAGTTTTTCCGGAAACACTTTGAAAATATATTTTTTTATGTTTTTTAAATGTATTTTTGAGTTTTTTTTTTAATGTTGAAATACACTCAGAGAAATGCCTTCTTATGACAAGAGGAAGTTTGTTGGCCTAAATAGAATTTCCCCTTAAATTTAAGGTTGACGAGATTTTCATTTGTCTCAACAGGAATCCTTTTGCAGCAAATAATTTCCTTAAGCGACTTACTTCACCTAATCTTGAAGCCACATAACTCTCTTTGTGTGAATCATATATCCATGTCTTTTAAAATAAAATAGGCCCGAAGACGATGCTTTTGTTTCGAAACATCTTTTTCTCTGAGTGGAATAATTGAATTACGGTATCAGATTATTACACACGCGAGGAGTTATATTTTGTTACTGAAAAAAAATAATCTGCTAATTTTAAAGAATTGTAAGTAAGTGGAAAAAGTGATTTTATTCAAATTGAATTTACTTGAATTTTTCCGCTATAATAAGTAAACTTGTATAAAGCATATACAACGTTTTCAAATCTTATCAGATTTAGGATTCTAAAAAATTGCTAGGCATGGGAGATTGATGTCATAATATAATAATGCAAAGTTTTAGAATGCTTCTAAAAAATGTTTCAAATAAATTTTGAAAATTTTTCCATATGGTGCTTTATAAATAACAGTTTTTTTATATTATGTATTAGAAATATTTTTGTTTCAAATTACTTAGCCAACTCTGATGTCATAAATTCATACCTTGACGAGAAATTGACAAATATTGATATTACAAACGTGGTTGATTGTACAGATAATAATTGTACTTGAGGTATGAAAACACCTGTATTTTA
>JAABKJ010001713.1:0-29941 GCA_011634705.1 Andricus grossulariae
CTAGAGAGATCGAGAGAAGAAACTTTATTTCAGAAAACATACGCATTATTATGCTAGATGGTACAAATCAAATTTTTTCAAAGGAATCTGTATTATCATTAGAGAATAAGAGAAAATTTGTAACGTTGTTTTTTCTTTTTTTCAGAAAAAAATTAATTAAAAATGATTTTTAATTCATAACTCAATCTAGCCTGAAAAAGACGTTAAAAATTGTGTATTATTCTCTAATGATAATACAGATCCCTTTCAAAAAATCAGAATTTTCTGCTTTTTCGATTACACTTAAGTTCAAAAATTTAGGTCTCGAAATTAGGTATCCGGGTATCTTAAAATATCAAATGGAACCATTTTAAGCCTAAAGATTTTAGGTTTCGAAGCTAGGCATTTTTATAATTTTTTTTCTCGTTTTTTTTTATATCAAAGAATAGAAAGCGGGGGTATTTAAGAGAAACTAGAGAGATGAAACTTTTCCGGGTGTCTTTAAATATTAAGTAGAACCATTTTAAGCCTTAAAAATTTAGGTTTCGAAGTTAGGTATTTAAAAAAAATCAATTTTTGTATATCTTAAGGGTAGAAAACGAGATAAGGAGATTAAACTTTTCGGGGTATCTTTAAATATTAAATGGAACCATTTTAGGCCTAAAAATTTTAGGTTGCGAAGTTAGGCATTTTTACACTTTTTTTCTCGGTTTTCTTATATCAAAGGTTAGAAAATGGGGGTATTAAAGAGGAACTAAGGAGATGAAACTTTTTCGAGTGTCTTTAAATATTAATTAGAAAATTTTTAGGTCTTATAATTTGAGATTTCGAAGTTAGGCATTTTTAGAATTTTGTTTCTCGGGTTTATTTATATCAAAAGGTAGAAAACGGGGATGTTTAAGAGAATCTAAGGAGATGAAACTTTTCCAAGTATCTTTAAATATTGAATGGAACCATTTTAAGTCTTAAAAATTTAGGTTTCGAAGTTAGGCATTTTTAGAATTTTGTTTCTCGGTTTTTTTTTTTTTTAAATCAAAGCGTAAAAAACGGGGGTATTTAAGAGGAACTAAGGAGATGAAACTTTTCCGTGTGTCTTTAAATATTAATTAAAAAATGTTAGGCCTTAAAACATTATGTTTCGAAGTTAGGCATTTTTAGCATTTTTTTCTAGTTTTTTTTTCATATAGAAGGGTAGAAAACGGGGGTGTTTTAGTGAAGCTAAGGCGATGAAACTCTTCCAGGTATCTTTAAATATTGAATGGAACCATTTTAAGCCTTAAAATTTTAGGTTTCGAATTTGGGCATTTTTAGCATTTTTTTCTCGATTTTTTTTTATATCAAATGGTAGAAAATGGGGGTATTTAAGAGAAGCTAAGGAGATGAAACTTTTCCGGGTGTCTTTAAATATTAAAAAGAACCATTTTAAGCATTAAAATTTCAGGTTTCGAAATTAGGCATTTTTATAAATTTTTTTTCTCGGTTTTTTTATATCAAAAGGTAGAAAACAGGGGTGTTTCAGAGAAGCTAGATGAAACTTTTCCGGACATCTTCAAATATTAAATGGAACAATTTTAAGTCTTAAAATTTTAGGTTACGAAGTTAGGCATTTTTAGAAATTTTTTCTAGTTTTTTTTTATATCAAAGGGTAGAAAACGGGGGTGTTTCAGAGAAGCTGAGGCCATGAAACTTTGGTAAATATCTTTACAAATTAGATGTAATCATTTAAAGCCTTAAAATTTTAGGTTTCGAAGTTAGGTCATTTGATTCTCTGGTTTTGTTAACTCAAAACCATTTGTTCATTACTAATTGGAAAACCATACAAACGTTCCTTATTTTATTTAAATCCCGAACTTTTCAACACGATATCCCATTTAGTGTTTGCGTAAGTTCTTAAAAAATATGTTGAAAATAAAATTAAAAACATTAACAATATATAATGAATAATGAAACATACCAAGAGGGGAAAATTTAACATGTGGTATTTAACAAGAATTATTACAGCATTAATAAAAGAATCGTTAATGAATAGCGGTTAGAGCACTGTTGATTGCATCCAGAACATAGCCTTGGAGTTGAATTAAAAGTCAATCAAAAGAATTCTTTGATGATATTTTAAGTCAATTGAAAAAAATTAATTTTCAACCAAACAGATTAATTATCTAACAAAAACGACCAATTTTCTACAACTAACAAGAATTTTCATCCAAGTAGTAGAATTTTCATCCAAATAGTAGAATTTTCAACTAAAAAAGATCAATTTTTAATCATAAATGGAATAGTTCCCACAAAGTGATAAATTTTCTACTAAAACTATGAATCTTCCACTGGACTAGTTAAATTTTCAGTTTGAAAAATTAATTTTCAACCAAAAAGATCAATTTTGTATCAAGAAAAACGAATTTTCAACAAAGTACATGAATTTTCATCCAAATACTTGATTTTCCAACTAAAAAAAGCTTAATTTTCAATTATATAGTTGAATGTTCATCTAAAAAAAGATCAAATTTCAATCAATAATAGAACACTAAAAAAATGTAACAAAAAAACGAATTTTCAACAAAATAGTAAACTTTTCCCACAAAGTGATAAATTTTCAACTAAAATTATGCATCTTCTACTGAATTAGTTAAATTTCCAGTTGAAAAAAAAAATTCTACCAAGAAAGACGAATTTTCATCAAAATTCTTGAATTTTTAACTAAAAAAAGATTCATTTTTAACCAATTTATATTCCAAACAAATAAGATTTTAATTTTAAATAAAAAAACAGTTGAATTTAATCAAAAAATACAAATTTTTAAACGACATCTGTGAATCTTGAACTAAAAAAGATTTTTAAGTCAAGAAAGAGAAAAAATTTAACCAAACCATTGAATTTCTAGTTCAAAAAATTGATTTACAACAAAAAAGCGACGAATTGTTACCAAAATAGTTAAATCCAATAATATAAAGCTACTTTTACAAATAAAAAAATATTGCTTCTAATTTTATATTACAATTTAAAGAAAATTCAAGCATGCTCTCGAAAAAATTCCCTGGCATTTCCAAGTTTTTCCAGGAATATACAGATTCCCTGAGAATTCCAGGTTTTCCAGCTGAGAAAGCACCCTGAATAAAGAATTTACTTTGAAATCAAAGTTTCTTTTGATACAAAAAAATGTTTATCCAAAAAATATCGCTTTTAATAGATTAAAAAAAAAATTAAAAAAATTCTTCCGCTATAAGTTTCTTTCATTGACTATCAGTGATATAATGATTTTACCTGAGGGTTTATTCTGGAACTGATTACTTGATATTTAGTCGAGTGGTGCATCTGTGTTAAGGAAAACGCAGTCTGAAATCCACGCGCTGACTAAATGTAATCCTCCGTATTACGATACAAGCGATTGACACCGGTCTCGATAATTTAATTTGGAAGGCTTCCGGCCTTGCGTAAGTGCAGTATTTTCAGTTTAGACGATCGAACTCAAAGTAAAGTCTCTTGCATTAGAAATATACACACAACTGAGACCGTATGTGACCGTGCGGTAACCATGAATGGCCGTGCGGTTACCATGCGTGGCCGTGCGGTGAACGGCAAGCATCGGCAATGAATCAATAAGAATTAAAAATATTAAGATATCAGATTTCACAGCCCAACATGCTCTCAAAACAGGGGGAATAGTTTGATATTTCGAAAAAATAGAATAATAAATTCTTTTGAATAAAATTATTGTAGATACCACATCGATTTCAATTTGAAACGCTTTCACTTCATAAAATTTGATTATAATATATTGCATTTGCAATAAAATAGTTGAATTTTCAACAACAGTAGATTTTCTACCAAAAGTGAGGAATTTTCAACTCAAAAAGGTGAATTTTCAACAATAAACAAATTAATTTTTCACAAAACAGTGGAATTTTCAAGCCAAACAGACGAGTTTAAAAAAAGAACAGTTGAGTTTTTAACAAAAAAGTTCATCTTCAACCTACAAAGATACATTTTAAAGCAAATGGTCAAATTTTCAAACAAATAAGATTAAAATTCAACCAAAAACAGGTGTTTTTTCAACTTTCATCAAAAACGTTAAATTTTCAACCAAAAAAGAAAAATATTCATCAAAATAATTAATTTGAAAAAAAATTAATTTTTAAATGAATAGTTGAATTGTGAATTAAAAATGGCAGATTTTCAACCAAATGTTAATATTTCAATCAAAAAATACTTTCATTGTAAATAAAAACAGTAAAATAGAATTCTCAAAGAAAAATGTAATAGTTGATATTACAACATAAAAGATTTTAATTAAAAAAAAAACAAAGTTCAATTCAATAAAAAAGTACAATTTTCAAAAAAATATTTGAATCCTCAAACAAAATAGATTATTTTTTAACCAAAAAGTTCTATTTTAAACAACAACAAATAAAATAAAATTTCCACCAAAAAGAGAAGAAATTTTAAACCAAAAAGAGTAATTTTCCACAAAAGTTGAACTTTAAAGAAAGAAAGATTTTTCAGTCAAAATGTCAACCAAATTAAAGGCAAATTATCTACAAAACAATTGAATTTTCTAACAAAATAATAGAATATTCAATCCAAAAAGATGAATTTACAACGCAAAACGATATTTTTTGAACAAAAATCAAATTGTCAAAATTTTCAGTTAAAAAATTATTTTTTAATAAAAAATATGAGTTTTCAACAAAATTGTTGAATCTTTAACTAATAAAATTAATATTTAACAAAATATATTAATTTTTAACCAAAAAAGTAAAGTAAGCACGAAAAAAAAATTGTTAACAAAATAGTTAAATTTTTACGAATAACATGAATTTTAAACAAAATACATGAATTTTCCACAAAAAATTGAATGGTTACGTTTTCATTTAAAAAATTAATATTCAACCATGTAGTTGAACTTTCATATCAATTTTTCCATAAAAATGCAATAGTTCAATTTTCAATTAAAAATATGATTTTCAGCCAAACAATACAAAAAAAATTTATTTTTAACAATATTAGTCAATTTTCCACCAAAGAATAAATTTTTTTACCAAAACATAGTTGAGTTTTCAACCCAGAAAGAAGAATTTTCAACACAAAAATTTAATTTCAGCCAATAAAATGTCTTTTTAACAAAGCTTTTGAATAGCTACAATTTAACTGGATTACAAGTGGATTACTCTGGATTACAAGTGGATTACCCTGGATTACAAGTGGATTATCCTGGATTACAAGTGGATTACCCTGGATTACAAGTGGATTACCCTGGATTACAAGTGAATTACCGTGGATTACTAGTGTATTACCCTGGATTACTAGTGTATTACCCTGGATTACAAGTGGATTACTCTAGATTACAAGTGGATGACTCTGGATAAGAAGTAAATTATCTGAATAGCTACAAATTAACTAGATTACAAGTGGATTACCCTGGATTACAAGTGGATTACTCTGTATTATAGGGATATTACTCTGGATTAGAAGTGAATTATCTGAATAGCTACAAATTAACTGGATTACAAATTGATTACGCTGGATTACAAGTGGAGTACTCTGGATTGCAAATGGATTACTCCGACTTATAAGTGGATCACTCCAGAATACTTTGATAAATGCAATTTTCTTGAATTATTCTGGACTACAGGATTACAAGACCTCGCATTACAAGTGGATTACTGAAATTTCTACGAATTAACTGGATTAAAAGTGGAATATTCCAGATTAGAACTGGATTACTCTGGATTATAAATTGATAACATCGTCTTACAAGTGGATTACTCGGATTACAAGTTTATTATTAACATTTTTATGAATTAACTGGATTACTACAAGGGGATAAATCTAGATTAGATCCCGATTGCAAATGAATTACTCGGATTACAAGTGGATTTTCTGAATTTCTATGAATTAACTCGATTACAGGTAGATTATTCTGGATTACAAATGTATTACTCTAGATTATAAATAGATTACTGCGGATTACCTGAATTGCTACGAATTTACTCTTGATTAAAACTGGATCACTCCAACTTACAAGTGGATTACTCCGGAACATGTGGATTACTTCACTTTTCTCGAATTACTCTGGATTACAAGTCTATTACTCCAGAATATTTAGATTACTTCCATTTTTTTAGATTACCCTGCATTACAATTGGATTACCCGCATTGCAAGTGATTTACGCCGGATTATATGTGGATTGCCAGAATTTCTACGAATTAACTAGATTACAAGTGGATTACTTCAGATTAGAACTGGCTTCCACTGAATTACAAATGTATTACACCGGCTTATAAGTGGATTACTCCGAAATACTTGGATTACTCCAAATTTTCTTGAATTATTCTGGAATACAACGGATTACAAGTGGATTATACCTATCACGAGTGGATTGCCTGCATTTCTACAAACTCGATTACAAGCGGAATGCTCCATATTAGACGTGAATTACTCTGGATTACAAATGGATTACTATGGATTGCAAATGGATTAATGAAGATTACTCTAGGTTAGAACTAGATTACAAATGGATTACGTCGGAATACTCAGGAATACAAGTGCATTATTCTGGAATACTTTAATTATTATATATTTTTTTAAATTATTATTTTTGTTTTAAGTTACATTGTATTGTAAGTGGATTAAGCGGATTGCAAGTTGATAACCTGAACTGCTACGAATTAACTGGATTACAAGTGAATCACTTCATATTACCACTTGATTTTTCCAGCTTACAAGTGGATTACCTAAGTTTTCTGAAAATAATGGATTACAAGTGGATTATCCGAATTATAAGCGGATTACCCCGGATCACGAGTAGATTACCTCAGATTACAAGTGGATTACCCGTATTACCCCTCTAAAAAATATATATGGTTGTGTAGAAATTATTAGAAATTTAAAATGAAAGTTTTTGAATGCCTTATGATTTGGATTTCGAAATATACTTTCGTGCTGGTATTTTCATGGATGATTTTCTCCTGTCAGGAGTCTCTGCAGATGCATTGTCGATTTCCGAGGTGTTCCGAGAATATTGCTCGAAAACGTTCGGTATTTGACACCAGCCGATTTGACATTTTTTACAAAAAAATACACAAGAAGTTGATTTCGATTTCGTAACATACTTTCGTTATGGTATTTTTCTGGATGATTTTCTCCTGCCAGGAACCTCTGCAGATGTATTGTCGATTTCCGAGGTGTTCCGACAATATCGCTCGAAATCGTTGGGTAGTTGGCACAAGCCGATATGATATTTTTTACGAAACAATATACGAGAAGTTGATTTCGATGCTGGTATTTTTCTGGATGATTTTCTCCTGTCAGGAGCCTCTGCAGATGTGTTGTCTATTTCTGAAATGTTCCGACAATATCGTTCGAAATCGTTGGGCAGTTGGCACAAGCAGAGATAACACTTTTTTTACAAAACAATATACGAGAAGTTGATTTTGATTTTTGAACATAATTCGATGCTGGTATTTTTCTGGATTAGTTTCTCTGCCAGGAGCTTCTGCAGATGTATTGTCGATTTCCGAGGTGTTCAGAGAATATTGCTCGAAATCGTTCGGTATTTGGCACAAGCCGATTTGACATTTTTTACAAAAAAATACACAACAAGTTGATTTCGATTTTTGAACATACTTCGATGCTGGTATTTTTCTGTATGATTTTCTCCTGTCAGGAACCTCCACAGACGTATTGTCTATTTCTGAGATGTTCCGACAATATCGCTAGAAATCGTTGGGTATTTGGCACAAGCCGATATGACATTTTTGTACAAAACAATATACGAGAAGTTGATTTCGATGCTGGTATTTTTCAGGATGATTTTCTCCTGTCAGGAGCCTCTGCAGATGTATTGTCTATTTCTGAGATGTTCCGACAATATCGCTCGAAATCGTTCGGTATTTGCTATAAGCCGAGATAACACTCTTTTTACAAAACAATATACGAGAAGTTGATTTTGATTTTTGAACATACTTCGATGCTGGTATTTTTCTGGATTAGTTTCTCCTGCCAGGAGCTTCTGCAGATGTATTGTCGATTTCCGAGGTGTTCAGAGAATATTGCTTGAAATTTTTCGGTATTCGGCACAAGCTGATAAGACATTTTTTCAAAAGAATACGAGAGAAGTTGATTTCGATTTCGGAACATACTTTGATGCTGGTATTTTTGTTTATGAGTTTCACCTGACAGGAGCCTCTAGAGATGCACTGTCGATTTCCGAAAATATAGCTCGAAATCGCTCGGTATTTGCCATAAACCGACATGCATTTTTTTTTAATACACAAGAGGTTTGTTAGAAAATTTATTTTCAAACCGATCGAAATGTATAAGAATACTTGAAATTCTCGGTACAGTCGTGCACCACTACTAAATGATGATTCGTCAAGTGGAATGCGTTTTCCTTCAGGAATCCAGTTCATCCTCTACATACACACGAGTACTAACAACTGTACTTCACAAGTCTCGGCAATAAATCTCGCCGACTGACGTCCGTAAAGTAATCTGCGAATGTTTTAATCTCAAACACAACAGGCAGCCCTGAAGAAGCGGGAAAAACTTTTAAAATACTGCTTAAGAAGAGAAATTTTTCAGTCCAATAAAATATTTCCGAGAAGAAAACCTACAAGAGATTGAATCATGGTTGCCGCAAAATTCCATTTTACAAAGTCTCTGACTTCTCTGACTTTTCCCTGACCAACTTTTCATTTTCCATGAAAATTAATATTCAAAGACCAGCATTTAAAACTTATAACATTTTTAACATAGAATCTTTTATGAACGGAATAAAATAATTTCCGATTAAAACTTTTTACTCATTTATTTAATTCCACCAAAACTTCCTTACTGACTTCTCTACTGACTTCTCTACCATAAAAGATGAATCTTCAACAAAATAGTTGAATTTTTAATCAGTGTGGAATTTTCAACCTACAAAGATGCACTTTTAATCAAGTGGACTAATTTTCAAACAAAAAAGATTAAATTTTAACAAAAAAAGTCAAATTTTTTAAAAGACAATGGAATTTTCAACAGAAAAAGATGAATTTTGAATCCAAAAGGACGAATTTTCAACAAAGTAGTTGAATTTCCATCCAAATGATACGATTTCAAACAAAAAAGTTGAATATTTAACAAAATAATTGAATTTTGTGGAATAAAGTTGAATTTTAAACAAAATAGTTGAATTTTCTATCTACAGAGATCAATTTTCAATAAAATAGTTCAATTTTAAACAAAATTGTTGAATTTTCAGCCTAAAAAGATGAATTTCCATCCAAGTGATACGATTTAAAACAAAAAAGTTGAATTTTTAATAAAATAATTGAATTTTGTGGAATGAAGTTGAATTTTCAACAAAAAAGGATGAATTTTCAATCCAGAAGGACGAACTTTCAACAAAAGAGACGGCTTTTCAACAAAATACTTAAATTTTCAAACAAATTATAGAATTTTCAACCAAAATATTAAGTTTTAAACAAAAAAGATTCAACGTCAACGAAAAAGTTTAATTTTTTAGAAGACAGTTGAATTTTCAACAAAAAAAGATGAATTTTCGACAAAAAAAAGATGACGTCTATAAATATAGACAAATTTTCAACAACATAATTCAATTTTCAACAAAATAGTTCAATTCTTACCAAATAGTTGAAATTTCTACCTATAAAGATGAGTGTGAAACTAAATGTTCGAATTTTTAATCAAAAAATTTTCAATTCAAAACTTCAAACAAAATAAATAGCATTATCAACCAAAAATTAAATTTGTAAGCCAGAAATTCGGATTTTTGAGAAGACAGTCGAATTGTCATCCCGAAAAATTGAATTTTTAACCAAAAAATGAATTATCGACGATAACAAAAACGAATTTTCAACAAAATAGTAAAATTTTCAACCAAAGCGAGGATATTCCAACAAAGTTATTCAATTTTCAACAAATTAGTTGAATTTTTAATCAAATGGTTGAGCTTTCAACCTACAAAGGTGAATTCTCAACAAAAAATGTAATAGTTCATATTTAAACCAAAAAAGATTAAATTTCTGCAGTTGAATTTTCTACTAAAAAAGGTAAGTTTTCAACAACAAAAAATGGAAAATTTAAATTTCAAGAATAAAAACACTAATTTTCAACAAAATAGTAACATTTTTCAACCAAAGAAATAAAGTATCAACTAAACTGATGGTTTTTCCAACATTTTCAGTTAAATAAATTAATTTCTAACAAAAAAAACTTATTTTTAACAAAATATTGAAATTTTCAACCAAAAAATATTTTTATTTTAAAATCAAAGCAATTGATTCAACTAAAAAAATGCGGATTTTCATCAAAATAGTTGAATCCTCAACCAAAACAGATTAATCTTCAACCAAACAGTTGCATTTTTATTCAAAAAGATGACATTTCTAATGTCACAGATGCATTTTTAAACAAAATACGAATTTTCAACCCAAAAACGCGATTCTTCACAAAATAGTAGAATTTTCAAAATAAAAAAGGATGACTTTTTAACAAAATTATTAAATTTTTAACAAAATGATGAAATATTTAACTAAAAATATAATCATCAGAAGGAAACAACTGCCAAAGAAATAAAAATAGAAATACAAGGCAAATAAATTACTGACAAGAATATTTTATCAGGGTGGCCGCAAAATTCATTTTCAAAATCCATAATTGAAATTTCTCTTATTGAAATTCCCTGATTTTTACAAGATTTTTTTTCAAAATCCCTGACTTTTCCAAATAGTTGCATTTTCAACCCGAAAATATGAATTTCAACCAAAAAGATTAGTTTTCTACCAATAAAGACGGATTTTTAACTAAAAAAAATAAATTTTCAGACAAAAATGGAGAAGTTACATTTTTCGATAAAAAATTAATTTTTTAACAAAAAAAATCAGTTTCAACGAAGCAGTTCAAATGGAAAAAATTAATTTTCAACCAAAAAACAAATTTTCAATAAAATAGTTCTATTTTGAACCCAAGAGATAAATTTTCAAACAAAAAAATTAATTTTTAATAAAGTGCTTCAACTTTTACCAGAGTACATAGTTGAATTTTGAATTTAAACAAAAAAAAATGAATTTTCAGCCAAAAATGGAATAGTTATATTTTCAACTTGAAAAATTAATTTTTTAACAAAAAAAAAAGTTTTTAATTAAGTGGTTAAACTTCCAACCAACGAAATGATTTTTTTAAACAAAAATAATTAATCTTCAACTGGAATATTTCAATTTTCAATTTCAAATATTAAATTTTCAGCCAAAAAGATAAATTTCGAACAAAAACTAAAACAGTTACATTTTAGATAAAAAAATAATTTTCAACTGAAAGAAAAACAAATTTTCAACCAAATAATTAAATTATACACCAAAAATATGAATTTTCAACAATGAAGATTCATTTTCTACCAAAATAGACTAAAAACCGAATTTTTCACAAAACAGTTACATTTTCAATCAAAGAAATTAATTTTCAATTGAATAAATAATTATTTAACAACATCAAAACATAATTTTTAACCAAATAGTTGACCTTTCAACCAAACAGTTGAATTTTACAACAAAAAACGACTGCTCAACAAAGTACATAAATTTTCAAACAAATAGTTTATTTTTTAACTAAAACATGAATTTTCAACCAAGAAATACGCATTTTGAGAAAAAAAAATTTAACCAAATTCAAATATTTGATAAAGATAGTTGTAAGCTAAGTTTCAAGTTGTAGGTCAAACTTCCAACCAACAAAATGATTTTTTAACAAAAATAATTAATCTTCAAGTAGAATAGTTCAATTTTCAATTTAAAAAATTAATTTTCAGCCAAAAAGATGAATTTTTAACTAAAATTATGAATTTTCAACAAGAACAAAATAATTTTTTAATAAACTGGTTCGAACTTCACACAAATAATAGAATTGTTTACCAAAAAATATGAATTCGAAAACATTATATCAGGGTAGCCTCAAACATCATTTTCAAAATTCTGTATCTTTATTCTGACCAATTTTTCATTTTCTCTAACCATTAATATTCAAATAACACAATCTTAATCTTGTTACATTTTCAACATAGAATCTTTTATAAATAAAATAAAACAAGTTCAAATTAAAAAGTTTCAAATCTATTATCTTTATTGAAATCCCTTGACTTTTGCAAGATTTTTTTTTTAATCCGTGACTTTTCCATTCAAATAAAATTCCCTGAATTTTCCCTGATTTTTTCTCTGACCCACGTCCACACTTCCAGGTAAATAAAAATTCAAGGACTTTTCCAGGTTTTGAAGGATTTCCAGGACGCTAGACACCCTGCATTAGCAGAAAATTGTGAAAAAAATAGTGCCTTTAGTGTAATTTTTTTCGAAATAGTAGTAAAATACAGTGAAACTCGGATACTGTGCCAGTTTTGGGGCTGGCGGTGGTCGGGGAAAACCTTGAAAGAGTGCCGCTTCCGATGAAAACGCTTTTGTTTCTTCACGTCTGCATGAACACCTCACACTTCTACATGCGGCGCGGCGTCAATTCTCGGAAGGGCTATATCCAAGGGCGTTATATCCGAGTTTGACTGTAGAGTCAACATTGAAAAAAAAGTGTAAAATAGTGTCAATAGTGTGGTGAGTCCGAGGCCTGATCATCTATTTTTCAAAAGTTCTCTTACGATTTATTTGTCTGTTGCTGGAGGTCTATTAAAAAATCCGAGGATCCATAACACGATTATTAGGAAGGATCGTAAATAGTAAAGGCATGGAGGCGAAGAAGCTGTATAACGTACCCTTAGGGGCCTTAGGGGCAAGGATGATGAAGTAGTAAGCGTACGGAGTCAAAGCCCGTGAGACCACCTGGGCTAAAATATTTTGGTCGTTATCGAATCTACCCTCACGTGATCCAAACTGCTTAAGGAGTAGCTATTTATCTTTACAAAACGTGCCTCGAGGAATTTCCCCTTTTCACTTCTCTGTCACAACAGATCATATTGCAAAACGTTTCCAGATTAAACATCCCTTTTCTGATAATATTATTTTAATTTTTCTAAATAGCTAGGGGTGTGAGTCAATTCATCAGTTAAATAAACTTTCTACCAAAAAATACGATTTTTCAAAAAATTAGGGGATTTTTAAGAAAACTGTTACATTTTCAACAGAAGTGATGAATTTTCAACTAAATTGATGAATCTTAAAAAAATCAGTTGATTTTAAACAATGTACAGTCGAACCTGGATTTAGCGCCGGGTTTGGGTTTGACCTTGACGTTAAATCCAGTCTCTCTCCTCTTTCTCTGTTTTGGCATGCCTGAGTGCATACCGCACATAATTCATACTTGAATTTTTAACCTTTTTGGCGTGAAAATTCAACAAATTTGATTAAAAATGAACTTTTTTATTTAAAATTCACATTTCTGTTCGAAAATTGAACTATTTGGATCAAAATGAAACTTTTTATTGGTAAGCGTAACTATTTTGTTGCAAATTAGTTTTTTTTTTTTTATTAATTTCTTCATCTAAAAATGTAGCTATTCCATTTTTGAATAACAATTTTGTTTCTTAATAATCCATCATTTCGGTTGAGGATTCAACTTTTTTGTTTAATTCTCTTTTAGTTTAATTCAAACAAATTTCCGAATCATAATATTCCCGATAGTTTATAAGATTACAGAATGTGAAAATTCCCGACAGAAAATTTTCGAATTATAAAATTATAAAAAAATTTCTTTTTTAAAAGTAAAGTAATCAAATATTTTTATCAAAGAATACAATTTACCAATGTGTGAAGTTTAAAAAAATATATTGTTTGAATTTAAAATAATAATTGAAAAGAATATATTTCTCAATTAAAAATTTTGTTTGAAAATCTGCATAATATTGAAAAGAAAAAAAATGTTCCCCAAAATCGAATTGCTAATTTAAAAAATAAATCAAAAAGATCCTTCGAGTTCAATCCTGTAAATTTTGTTTGGAAAATGTAATTAGTTTCGGAGAAAATTTAGGGAGAAATTATTGTATTTTTAATAAATAATTTTTTTTTAAACATTTTTTTAATTGTTTAGATTTGGGAATTTTCTTGTTCGGGTATTTCATAATTCGGTATTTTAATAAATCTTCTTTTTTTTTTAAACCTTTTTTACAATTTTTTGGTTGAAAATTCATTTGTTTGGTTGAAAATATAAATATTTCAAAACTTCTTTTTTTGGTTCAAAAATAATTTTTTTAGTTGAAACTTTATTTCTTAAGTTGAAAATTGAAGAATTTTGTTGAAAAATTAGTTCAGCCGTCCCTCAGAAATCTCATCATTCAGGTATTTTCAAGTTCGTTAATATTATAAATTGTTAGGGAATTTTGTTTTTCGAGCATTTTCCAAATGAGAATTTGTAGATTTCGACAATTTTATTATTCGGGATTTTTGTATTTCGGAAAATTTTATAATTTGGGGAATCTTATTATTTGAAAATTTTCAGGATTTTTACATTTAGGCAATTTTGTAATTTCGGGAATTTTATTATTCGGGAATTGTCCAATTCAGGATTTTTATATTGAGGAAAATTTTTTAATTTTCGGAATTTTATTATTCGGGACATTTTTAATAAATTTCCATTTTTCTTAACCTTTTTTTATACTTTTTTGGTTGAAAATTCATTTGTTTGGTTGAAAATATAACTATTTTAAAACTTCTTTTTGTGGTTCACAATTTACTTTTTTAGTTGAAAATTTATTTCTAAAGTTGAAAATTGAACAATTTTGTTGAAACATGAGTGGTTTTTTTGGTTACAAATTTACATTTTTTGTTCAAATATTTGGAGGAAAATTCATAAAGTTTGTTAAAAATTCGTCTGTTTTTAATTTTATTTTTTGGTATTTTTCAGCCGTCCCTCAGAAATCGCGAACCTTATTATTTGAAAATGTTCAAATTCGAGATTTTTACATTTTGGCAATTTTGTAATTTCGGAAACCTTATTATTTGGGAATTTTCAAATTCAGTAATACCATAAGCTATCGGGAAGTTTATTATTCGGGATTTGTCCAATAAGGGATTTTTATATTTCGGCAAATTTTATAATTTTCGGAATTTTATTATTTGGGAATTTTATTTCTCGGGATTGAACTCCTCATTTGAAAATCGTCTGTCGGTAACCGGCTGCGCTCAGGAGTTTCGGTTTTCTGCACTTTTCCACTTCTCTGACCAAATGTTCAATCCATTATGATAATTTACAAGAAAAATGTATTATTATTATTATTATTATTATTATTATTTCAGTGAAATTGGAAACAAGTTCCAATGTCACGTTTCGTATATTGCCGAAAACCTTGAAACTGTAAGGGGGCAGTTTATATGCAGGTTACGCCGGGTCAGTTTGGGGGAGATACTTTTCAATGTAACTTTTGCCGAAGACGGGTTGTGAGGTAGTAGTCGTTTTTTTTTCATTTATTATTATTATTATTATTATATCATTAAGCCGTTTCCCTTTCGGGGTAGGCGTGAATTGCTCGGTGGTAAAGTAGTGATGTGTGGATGGGTATATAGGTGAATAGGGAGTATCTGTTAGTTCGACGTGCTTCGTATAAGTACGCATGAATATCAAAAACCAGCACGTGTAGAATTTTATATATATTTATTATTATATTATATTATATATATCATATCATATCATATCATGTCATATGTCATATATCATATGTCATATGTCAAATGTCTTATATCATATGTCATATGTCAAATGTCAAATGTCATATATCATATGTCATATATCATATATCATATGTCATATATCATATCATATATCATGCATCATATATCATATATCGTATATCATATATCGTATATAGTATATCATATGTCATGTGTCATATGCCATATGTCATATGTTATATATCATATATCATGTCATTATATTATATTATGTTATATTATTATATTTATATATATTTATTATAATTTATGGTCCATCCTGCCATCGATTTGGCCCTTCTGTCTTAAATCATAACTGAAAATTAACCCACCTAGAAAGCGATCCCACGTATTTTTAACTTTTAATCCGGTGATCAAAATTATCATGTTTTCTAGATTGCAGTCTCATTGGTCGTTAACGAGGTGAACTTATTTTCAGAAACTAATTAAATGAAAAATTAATTAAACATCAAACTAAGACCTGAGGAGAATTAATAATATATAATTCTGTTTTCTAAAAGTAATTTGCTCTATTTGGAAAGAAAATCTAGTTAATTAGATCAAACCGAAACATACCAGAAAATGAAATAAGTGTGTGAAAAGGACGGAAATCCGGAATTATATATCCAATTTTTATTGTCTCTGTGGTTCATAATATTAATCATATTAATACCCTAAAAATAAAAAAACAAAACTTTTTGACCGTTTTTTTTAATGCAAATATTTTGAGGGTATTTTGAAAAAATGTCACTAATTTAACTATTTTTCTCAAATTTCTGGCTAAAGCCATCCCAACAAAAATTTAAAAGGTCTTTAAGATTTTACAATATTGTACGGGATTTCATAGGATTTCAGAGATATTAATATCTTAAGAATTTTCATGAATATAATGTATTTTAAAAGATTTCGAGGAATTTCGTGGTATTATAGAAAATTAAAAAAAATTAACAAATTTCCGAGGAATTTGAAATGACTTCACAATATTTCAGAAGATTTTGTGGAGTTTTATTATATTTGAAGCATTCATAGGATTTCAAAAGAAATTAAATGATTCCATAAGGTTTTAAGGAATTTCTATGGATTTCAAGGGATTTAAAAAAATTAATTTTTCCAGAGATTTCATATAATTTTAACAGAATTCAAGTTTTTTTTTCTCTAAATTTCATGGGATTTTAACGGATTTCAAAGGATTTAAAAGCTTTCAGTGTATTTTAAAAGAATTTTTCATATTTTACAGAATTTTATAGTATTTTAAAGATTTTATCATGTTTGAAGGAATTTTAAAGGATATTAAGGATTTCAAGATTTTGTACAGGATATCACAAGATTTCAAGGATATTAAAAATTTCTAAAAATTTGAAAGAATATCAAAAAAAGTATTTATTTTAATTATTTAATTCAGGGATTAACAGATTTTTGAGGTAACTGAAATAATTTCGCAATAATTCAGAAGATTTCAAGGAATGAAAAAATAAGATTCCATAAGATTTTAAGAATTTCAATAGAATTCACGTATTTAGGGGATTCTAGATGATTTTTATGGTAATCTAGGTATTTCACCAGATTTAAGAGATTTTACAAATTTCAAGGAATTTCGAGGGATTTTAAAGAGTTTAGGGGATTTTTAAAAATTCCAGGATTTAAAATATTCGATAGGATTTCATAGTTGAGTTCATTTCTCAATATTCTAGGATGCCGTGTAGCTTGAAATCCATGGATAAAAAACGAAATTTAAAATGTGCTACCATAAAATGTCAGACTCTTAAATAAATTAAATATAAAAAAATCTTTTAAAATTAAAACTGTGTTAAAGTTGTTAACAAAATGAACATTTTGAACATGATCTAATGATATAAATGAATGTGTAAGCTGAAATAATTCTTCTAAAAATTCATTTCATTTTATAGAAACACTTTAAAACCGATAATAATCTTTTTTCACCAAACTAAGTTTGATAATGTAATTAATAATATTCCGAATAGACAGAAACAATAATTACCTCAATTTTGTCAAAAAATGGATTCATTACGTTTTGATCGTTTACTCCTCAGTTAAGGTGCTTCAAACGAGTCGGTTTTTAGAATAATACAAAATGTGGCTACAAGGATGAATTGTTCGATGTAATATTTTTACCACATAATCTAAAGGCTTACACATATGCGTCAACAGAGCCCTTTTTTCGAAAAATGGTCCTGCTGTTTTTTTTTTGTTGCAAATTGAAAATATGATGTATTTTCTGCACCTGAAAACGTGCACCGCGCCACCAAGAGTGTACCCATGTTGGACCGAAAACAGGCGCTTCTCTTATCAGAAAGGGTATAGCATATTTTCATTAAAAAAAGAAACAAGACCATTTTTCGGAAAAAGGGCTCTGTTCATGCACATGCTTAGGCCTTTAGATTATGTGGTAAAAATATGACATAGAAAAATTTATCCTTGTAGCCGTATTTTATATTATTCTAAAAACCCACTCATTTGAAGCACCTTAATCCCTCGGTTTAATATATATTTTTTTAAATTGCATGCCTCGATTTTGCAACAATTTTTCGAAATTTATTAAACCAACGACACAATTTTTAATTTCTGAAATGATTTCGAGGCCTTAAAACGTTGGTAATGGACTAAAAATGTTTTTTCTATAAGGTCAAGCTTGGGTTAGTGACTTGTTAGTACTAAAAGCCATTTATGTTGAGATAATAATTATGAAAGCAAGAGAAGAGAATGTGTTTGAAAAAACAAAGTTTGTTTGTCGGACCCGTAAAGATCCGATGTGTGTTGTTGACACAGTAACCGCTCTATCCTTCCACCTTGAAGAATGACGTCGTTCACGGCGATACCATCCTTTGCAATATAAAAAGGAAAATTTTTATGATTTACATCTCAATTATTCCTTCCTTAATTATCTTAAATCATTCGGACATTATATTTCAGTCCGTAACCGGCTGCGTTCAGGAGTTTTGGTTTTCTGCAGTTTTCCACTTCTCTGGTCAAATGTTTGGGCAAATGCGTGCGCTTCTAGTAAAAATGTGATCTAATCTAAGGAGTCATCCATAAACTAGGTTACCAATTTTGAGCCATTTTTACCGCCCCCCCCCCCCAATTAACGTAAAGATGAATTTTCAACCAAATGGTCGAATTTTCAACAATTTTGTAAAAAATTAAACTATTTGGTTGAAAAATCAACAAAATTCTAATATTCTGTAGAATATTTTTTTCGATCGTTTAAAAATACATTCCTTTTCGTAAAAAGTTCATCTTTTTTAATTAACAGTGCAACTTTTTTTGTATAAATTAATATGTTTTGGACAAAAATTCAACTATTTGGTTGAAAATTAAGTTTTTTTTTCAATCATATTTTCGGTTTAAAAATGCAGCTACTTTATAGAAAATTTTGTGTTTTCAGGTTGGAATTTGAAAAGCTTAGTAGAAAATTCAAGTATGTGCTTGAAAATTAAACTGTTTGGTTAAAAATAAAAAAATTTTGTTGAAAATTTATTTATTCATCTTTTTTCTTTGACAATTCATCTTTTTTGGTTGAAGATTCCTCATGTGAGTTAAAAATTCAAATTTTAGGTTGAAAATGCAACCTTTTTGTAGATAATTATTCTGTTCTTGAAAAAACATATTTTCGGGTTAAAAAGACAACTTTTTTGTAGAAAACTCGTCTTTGATTAGAAATGCTACTTTTTTATTTAATTCAACTGTTTTTTATTAAAAATGTAAATATTTTTTGATTGAAACATCAAATTTTACATTTTTCGTCAAAAATTCATCTTTTTGATTGAAAATACAATGTTTTTTGTAGAAAATTAATTTGTTTTTGAACAATAATATTGTCGGGTTGAAAATTCAACTTTTTGTAGAAAATTCGTCTTTTTGGCTTGAAATTTTAACAATTTGGTAGAAAATTTAACTATTTGCTTAACAATTTAACTGTTTTGTTAAAAATGCAACTGTTTAGTTGAATTCAACTGTTTTTTATTTAAAATTTTAGTTCTTTTTGCTTGAAACATCAACTATTACATTTTTCGCTGAAAATTCATTTTTTTTTTAAATTCATGCAGTTGGTTGAAAGTTCAACTACTTTGTTAAAAATATTTATTTTTGGTTGAAGATTCATAATTTGAGTAAAAAATTCATCATTTTGGTTAGAAATGCAAATTTTTTGTAGAAAAGTAATCTGTTGTAAAAAAATCTTATTTTTAGGTTAAAAATTCAACTTTTTTGAAGAAAATTCTTTTTGCTTAAAATTTGAACAGTTTGGTAGAGCATTCAACTATTTACTTGAAAATGTAACTGCTTGGTTTAAAATTCATGCATTTTGTTATTATCTGCTTTTTATTTAAAATTTTTATTCTTTTGGGTTGAAACATCAACTATTATATTTTTCGTTGAAAATTCAAGTAGTTGGTTAAAACTTGAAATACTTTGTTAACATTTTTTTTTGGTTCACGATTTATCTCTTTGGTTCAAAAGTTAACTATTTTATGGAAACTTTTTTTTTGTTTGAGCTGAAAATTAAACTATTCTAGTTTTGGTAGACAATTGATTTTATTACTTGGAAATTTGTTCGTTTATGGTTTAAAATTAGTGAACTGAATATTCAACTGATTGATTTTTGGTTGAAAAAAATTCTTTTTCAATTGAAAATACAACTATTTGGTTAAAAATGCATGTATTTTGTTTCAAATTGAAATTAACTGTGTGAAATTAGTTTAAATAAAAAAAAAGTTGACACTTCCAGATTTTCCTTGTTCATAAAAATGCCCTGACAATTCCAGGTTTTCCGAGTGAGTAAAAACTCTATTGTAATACACTGGAACCTGCATTTAAGTGCAGTTTCGGGCATACCTTGCAGTGACCTCGGTCATAAATCCAGGGAATCAAAAATTAAGAAATTCAGGGCCATCTGAACCATTTCTGTTGAATTTGGACTAGTGATGCATATCGATCATTTAAAATTTGTTCTAAAATCTCGTCAGATTAATTTGAAACCTTGAACACCATACTCATCACATCGAGACAAACGATCACTCAATCGAGATGATCGTCTCGTCTCGATCGACTTTTTCCATTACAAATTCTTGATCTCCATTACATTTAAATTTCATCTAATTATGTTTTAAGCAAATCTCGATTTTGTCCAAAAATGATCGATATGCATCGCTAATTTGGACGCATGCTAACAACTCACGCAACCTGACGCAAGTAACGCACTGAGGGTACAGCCCACTCTGTCGCTACGCTCCTGGTTTCTTAAATCCAGGTTTCAGTGTATATTGAATTTCCTTGTAGGTTTCCGTAAAAATGGTTCAAGTCTTTTGAATTTTTTTGTAAAAATGTAACCACCAGCGAAGATTATCTGTTAAAGGATCTATCAATCCCGCTTGGAACGAAATTAGCCTCCTAGATAGTCGAGTACTCTAATTGGGTGACTCTTGCGAACGCTCGTTTTAATCGGGCCGCTTTAGTGGATTATGACTATTAGTCCAATTGAGGGTGGATCAAGTAACCATTTCGGTGGCCCTAGAAAAGGGCACTTATTTTAAGAATGCGCAGATGAGAACTACTATCGAGAAGCTTTAGTTATATGGTATCAAATCGATTTTGACGGCGATATAAATGCGCGGGTCGACAAGATGTCCGAGAAAAAAATTTAATATATCCAGATATATCACGGCAGCAGCAGCAGGCGACGATCGGCCATTCAGAACTCCATAATTTGATATGCAGCGAAATCGGGCGAGAAGGCTACGATGGGGTGGAAATGGTTTTCGGGATGGTGTTCCAAGGTGGTTGGGACGTCCCAAACAGATGTGGGACATTATTCATTACCACTGACCAATAGAATCCTACATGATTCTTCTGTCTTATAAGTCAAAAGAAGCCCCTTTTTCTATAGGACATACTTTAATTCAAGATTTACCCTGGTGGAAGAAATTTTTAGAATAATGTACAACATTTCTACAACTGTAATCAATTGTTGCAACATGTACTTTTTCTACAAAAATTACCAGATTTAAACAAAAAATTCAACTGAATACAAATAGCTAATCTTTTCTTGTATTTTCTTGTAGAAAAGTAAACAAGTGGACAATGAACAGGGTGTCGAGCCTTTTGGCAAAAAAAATCCAGGACTTTTCCAGGTTTTCGAGGACAAAACAATTAATTTTTCGAGGTACCTTTTTTTACAGTTAAAAGATAATTTTCACGAAGCATGCCACAAAAATCTAATTTTAGGGTCAAAAACCCGTTTTTTGGTGATTCTTCTTTTATGATGGTGAAAAATAATGACGCTACAATCGAAATTTTTTTGAATTTTCTCACTTTTTAGGCTTCAACAATAATGTTTAAAAAATTATAATTGGTTGAAATTTGACTGGGTTGTCTATTTTTAAGCTAATTTAAATTTCATTTCCAATAAAATAATTAAATTTTTAACCAAGTAGTTTAATTTTTAACCAAATTGTTGAATTTTAAACAAAAAAGATTAATCTCAACCAAAAACTAAAATTATCTCATAGCAATATTCAAATTTTCAATATTCATCGAAATTTCACATGTAAATCATCAAAATTGCAGAATTTTTAATTGTAAAACTTAAATCTTGCGTAATTTTTAATTGTCAATTTTCAAAATTGAACACTCTTCAATTTTAAGGATTTACAATCCAAAGTTCTACAACCTTAAATAGTTAAAATTCAAAATTATTGAATTTTGAAAATGAGGGATTGAAAGTAATTCAATTTTCAAGATTGATGTTTTAAGCTCATGTAATTTCGAACGCTTTCTTTTAAAATTGTTTGATTTTGAAGATTTACAAATAGAAAATATTCAATTTTAACAATTTGTAATTTAAAATTCTTTAATTTTTAGGATAAACAATTGAAGACTAATTAAATTTGAATATTTAGTTGGAAAATTATGTAATTTGTTGAAAATTCATCTTTTCTGGTAGAAAATTCAACTATTTGGTTAAAAATTTATGAATTTTGTTGAAAATTCATATTTCATGATAGAAAATTATTTTTTTGTTAAAAAAGCAACTGTATTTTTAAAAATTAATCTGGTACAGTTGAGTGTTTAAGTATTTTGTTGAAAATTCGTCCTTTTTGCTTATATTTAACTGTTTTTTATCTAATAATAAATATTTTTGTTTGGTTTAAATATCAACTATTAAATTTTTTTTAAATTGGTATTTCCAGCTTGAAAATTCCACCGTTTTGCAGAGAATTCTGTGGAAAATTCGTTTTCTTTTTATTGAAAATGAATTTTTTATCTGAAAATTTAACTATTCGATTTTTGGTTTAAAATTTATCTGTTTTAGTTGAAAATTCAACCGTATGTTTGGACATTCATGTCCTCTAAAAAAATCATCTTTTTTGATATAAAATTAATCCTCTTGTTTGAAATTTTACTATTTTGTAGAAAATATATGTATTTTGTTAACAATTCGTCTTTTTCACTAGAAAAATCCATTTTTTTCTGTTAAAAATGCAACTGCTTTTTATTTTAAATTAAAATCTTTTTTTTGTTTAAATATCAACTATTACATTTTATGGTGAAAATGAGTAATTTCCGGTGGAAAAGTAACTGTTTTGTAGACAATTCGTCCGTTTGGTTTCAAAATTCAACAATTTGGTACGATCTTCAACTTTTTTATGCAAAATTTATGTAATTTGTTGAGAGTTCATTTGTTTCCTTCAAAATTTAACTATTCGTTTAAACATTCAGTTATTTTGTTAAAAACTCATTTTTTTGTCAATTTACGACATATGAAGGTTTTCCTTTTTTTAGTTTATCGAGTTTTTTGCACTCTTTCAAAATACACAAAAAAATCTAAAAATAATAAGAAAATGGCAAAGTTATTTTGGATCTTTGGAAAAAAGAAAAAAAAATCTCAGAAATCCTACCTTTTTTCCTGAAATTATTAGAAATAATAGAGAACAGAAAAAAATTATTTTCAAGAAAATCATAAATAATTTTTGTCTCCCGAAAAACAAAAAAAAAATATACCAAGCGTAAAACGTATGAAAAGAAGATTATATCAGTACATATTACTCCTAAAAATTTCAGGAAAAAAAAGTTTGGGGTCTTAGGAAATTTTTTTTATTTTTTTTTTAATCCAAACCAAGGTTAAAAATTTTCTATTATTTTTAAATTTTGTTGTGAATTTTGAAAGTGTGAAAAAAACTGGATAAACTGAAATGAGAAAAACCTTAAAATCCAAAAAATTGCAAAAAAGGCAAGGTTTGAAAAAAAAAATTCTCCCGAAAACAAAAAAATACCAAACGGCAAAATTTACTGTTTTTTTCGTTTTTAGGGCTCGAAAATTCAACAATTTGGTAGAAAATTCAACTATTTCATAAAAAATAAATAACTGATTAAAAAAATTTGAAAATTTAACTATTTAGTTAAAAGTGTATATATTTTGTTGAAAATTCGTCTTTTTTGATCGAAAATTAATCTCCTTGATTGAAAATAAATTTTTAATCTCAAATTGAATAGTTAAATATATAGTTAAAAAATTTATGTTCAGCCAAATAGATGAATTTAAACAAAAATCATGGAATATTCATCTGGAATAGTTAACTTTTCAGAAAAAAAACTTAATTTTTAACAAACGAAAAAACGAACTTTCATAGAAATAATTAAATTTTCATTTAAGATAATTAATTCTCGAGCAAAAAAACAACTAATTTTCAACAAATAATTCCAATTTTCAACTGGAATAGTTCAATTTTCAGTATAAAAAACTTAATTTTCAACCAAAAGAAAACGAACCTTCAACAAAATAGTTCAATTTTCAATTAAAGAGATGAATTTTCAATTAAAATAATGAATCTTCAACAAAAAAAAATGTATTTTTGTCAAAAGAGTTTAACTTTTAACCAAGTTGTTGAATTTTCATACAAACAACAATTTTCAACGAAAAATGTACTAGTTGATATTTCAACCAAAAGTATTTTAATTTTAAATAAAAAACGGTTGAATTAAAGATTTGAAAATTCGTTTCTATGATTCGCAAATTCAAAAACTTGGTAGGAAATTCAACTATTTGATAAAAAATAAATGATTAAAAAGAAAAATGAAAATTTAACTATTTGGTTAAAAATGTATGTATCTTGTTGAAAATTCGTCTTTTTTGATAAAAAATTAATCTTCTTGATTGAAAATAAATTTTTTAACACAAATTGAATAATTAAATACTGATTAAAAAAATTAACGTTCAGTCAAAGAGACGAATTTGAACAAAAATTATGGAATATTCATCTGGAATAGTGAAATTTTCATTTCAGAAAATTAATTCTCAAACAAAAAAAAACAACGATTTTTCAACAAAATAAATCAAGTTTCAAATCGAATAGTTAAACTTTCAATAAAAAACTTAATTTTCAACAACAACAAAAACTTTCAGCAAAATAGTTAAATTTTCAATTAAAGAGATGAATTTTCAATTAAAATAATGAATCTTCAACCAAAAAATTAATTTTTAACAAAAAAATTTAACTTTCAACAAAGTTGTTGAATTTTCATCCAAAAAAATAATTCTCAACGAAAATGCACTATTTGATTTTTCAACCAAAATTATTTTAATTTTAAATAAAAAACGGTTAAATTAAACAATTGAAAAGTCGTTTTTATGGCTCGAAAAAATGAATTAAAAAATTTTAAAAATTAACAATTTAGTTAAAAAAGTATGTATTTTGTTGAAAATTCGTCTTTTTTGATAAAAAATTAATCTATTGATTAAAAATAAATTTTCAATCACAAATTGAATAGTTCAATATTGAGTTAAAAAATTAATGTTCAGTCAAAGAGATGAATTTAAACAAAAATGATGCAATATTCATCTGGAATAGTTAAATTTTCATTTAAGAAAATTAATTCTCCACCAAAAAATAACAAACGAATGTTCAACAAAATAATTCAAG
Organism: Andricus grossulariae; assembly: GCA_011634705.1. Taxonomy (NCBI): domain Eukaryota; kingdom Metazoa; phylum Arthropoda; class Insecta; order Hymenoptera; family Cynipidae; genus Andricus; species Andricus grossulariae. The sequence goes on from JAABKJ010001713.1 coordinate 25,557, forward strand.
TTTTAACTGGAATATTTAAATTTTCAGTAAAAAAATTTAATTTTCAACCAAAAGAAAATAAACTTTCAACAAAATAGTTAAATTTTCATCCAAAAAAAGAATTCTCAAAGAAAAATGCACTATTTGATTCTTCAACCAAACGTATTTTAATTTTAAATAAAAAACGGTTAAATTGAACAGTTTCAAATTCCTTTTTATGCCTCGAAAATTCAAAAATTTGGTAGAAAATTCAACTATTTGATAAAAATAAATAACTGATTAAAAAGAAAATTGAAAATTTAACTATTTGGTTAAAAATTGATGTATTTTATTGAAAATTCGTCTTTTTTAATAAAAAATTATTTTACTTGATTGAAAATAAATTTTTACCCGCAAATTGAATAGTTGAACATTGAGTTAAAAAATTAATGTTCAGCCAAAGAGATGAATTTAAACAAAAATGATGGAATATTCATCTGGAATAGTTAAATTTTCATTTAAGAAAATTAATTCTCAACCAAAAAAAAAACGAATTTTCAACAAAATAATTCAAGTTTTAACTGCAATATTTAATTTACAGTAAAAAAACTCAATATTCAACCAAAAAAAAAACAACCTTTCAACAAAATAGTTAAATTTTTAATTATAGAGATGAATTTTCAATTTAAATAATTAATCTTTAACAACAACAACAAAATTTTAACAAAAGAGTTTAACTTCCAACAAAGTTGTTGAATTTCCATCATAAACAAAACAAAAATTTCAACGAAAAATGCTCTATTTGATTTTTCAACCACTTGTATTTTAATTTTAAATCAAAAACGATTAAATTGAACAGTTGAAAATTTTTTTTTTTGGCTCGAAAATTCAAAAATTTGGTAGAAAATTCAACTATTTGATCAAAATAAATAACTGATTAAAAAGAAAATTGAAAATTTAACTATTTGGTTACAAATTTATGTATTTTGTTGAAAATTCTTTTTTGATAAAAAATTAATCTTCTCGATTGAAAAAAAATTTTAACCACAAATTGAATAGTTAAATATTGCGTTAAAAAAATTAATGTTCAGCCAAAGAGATGAATTTATACAAAAATGATGGAATATTCATCTGGAATAGTTAAATTTTCATTTAAGAAAATGAATTCTCAACAACAACAAAATCGAATTTTCAACAAAATAATTCAAGTTTTAACCGCAATAGTTAAATTTTCAGTAAAAAACTTAATTTTTAAACAAAAGAAAACAAACTTTCAACAAAATAGTTAAATTTTTAATTAAAGAGATGAATTTTCAATTAAAATAATGAACCTTCAACCAAAAAATTAATTTTTAACAAAAGAGTTTATCTTTCAACAAAGTTGTTGAATTTCCATCGAGAAAAAAATAAAATAAATTTCAACGACAAATGCTCTATTTCATTTTTCAACCAAAAGTATTTTAATTTTAAATCAAAAACAGTTTAAATGAATAGTTAAAAATTCCTTTTCATGGTTCGAAAATTAAAAAATTTGGTAGAAAATTCAACTATTTGATAAAAATAAATAACTGATTAAAAAGAAAATTTAACTATTTAGTTAAAAATTTATGTATTTTGTTGTAAATTCGTCTTTTTTGATAAAAAATTAATCTACTTGATTGAAAATAAATTTTTAACCACAAATTGAATAGTTAAATATTAAGTTAAAAAATTAATTTTCAGCCAAAGAGATGAGTTTACACAAAAATTATGGAATATTCATATGAAATAGTTAAATTTTTATTTAAGAGAATTAATTCTCAACAAAAAAAAAAAACGAATTTTCAACAAAATAGTTAAATTTTCATCCAAAAAAGAATTCTCAACAAAAATGCACTATTTGATTTTTCAACCAAAAGTATTTTAATGTTAAATCAAAAACGGTTAAATTGAACAGTTGAAAAATCGTTTTTCTGACTCGAAAATTCAAAGATTTGGTAGAAAATTCAACTATTTGATAAAAAATAAATAACTGATTAAAAACGAAAATTTAACTATGTGGTTAAATGTGTATTTTGTTGAGAATTCGTCTTTTTTGATAAAAAAATTAATCTTTTTGATTGAAAATACAACTATTTGGTTACAAATGTATTTTCGTTTAAATTATTATTTTTAAATTTCCGGTATGTATCCACACAAATAGCTACAGTGAAAATAAGTTGTATAAAATTTTTAGTTCAAAAATAGGGTTATCGTAGAGATTTTATCAAAATTTTATGAAGCTAAAATCCAGTTATTTTAACTTTTGATGCGTATATTCCATATTGAAATAATCTAGTTCTAATAATACATTATACTATTGCGAATTGTATTGATATAAAAGAAAATATTCAAGGATTCTAATTTTTAATTTCAAATTGAACTAATCCAGACTTTAAAAGTAAAGGAATTATTTTCCCCTGTACTTTCTCAATTAAATATAAACAAATAAATGGAATTAAGACAAATTAACATATATAAAGAAACAGCAAGCAAAACTATAGAGGTTAGGTTACGAAATTCGCGAAAGTAGCATACCTTCTTTTTCATTAGCTGTTTTTGGAATTTTCAACACTTCGTAAAAGTCTCGAGCACCGAAATATTGATCACATAAGTCCAACAGACTTGCCATTTTGTAAAAATGTTAAAAACACAATTGAATTTCCAATTCACTGACGCCAAACGAACCGCCAAATCCAAAAAACAAATGTCAATGTGGTTGCTTACGTTTTTAGCCGTTGAGAGCGCTGTCGATCACAGGTGCCTTGAGCCCGCGAATTTTCAAATTAACAAATTTCTCAAGTAATATTTTGATAATTTTATCCTAAAAATATAATTGTACATTAGGGTGTCTAATAAGCATTTGAATTTGCCAAACTCTATTCCCTTAATTTTTTTCTTACGATAAAAAAATACTGCTATAAATTTTCTTTCATTCAACAAAAATTGTAGAGGTTCCACTAGGCCGTTTTTGATTTTTTTAAATACAAATTTTTGCCCTAAAAATTCTCTTATCCCTAGAAAGTGATGAGCATTTAATGAAGAATAAGTTTTAAATTTTATGAAACAATAACAATATTTTGAAAATATTATCGAAAATTTGGAATTTTAATACAATTAATGGTCTGAAATAATGTAACTAATGTTCTTCTGGGTTCAAAAGAATTCAAAAGAATTCGATGAAATTTATAATAATTCAAGGTGATTTTAAAGTAATTCAGGATGAATTTATAATAATTCAGAGTGAATAATTCAAAATAATTCAAGTAAAATTCAAAAGAATTCAAATGAATATGGGAAAAAATCTACAAAATTTCATTTATTTCAGTAAAATGGGAGTAAATGTAGAAGAATTCAAGGGAATTCAGGAGACTGATGAAATTCATAAGAATTTGAGTGAATTCAACGTAATTAAAATTTTTTTTAAATTTCAATTTAATTAAGTGTAATGGGCGTGAACATAATTCAGGGCAATTTCAACAGAATTTAAGTGAATTGAAAAAAATTCAAAAAAATTTTAAACCCAATGAATTAAATAAAATTGGAGTGAATTTAAAGGAATATATAGGAAGTAAGAAAAATTTGATAAAATTCATAAGAATTCAAGTTGAATTAAAAAATAAATCAAGTGAATTGAAAAATATTCAAAAATATTAACAAAATCCATTGAATTCTTCAAGTTGATAGTGAATACAGACAAATTACAAAACTTTTTATGAAATTCATGCAAATTCAAGATGAAATTTATAAGAATTCCAGGTGAATTTAAACTAATTCAAAGTAAATTTATAATAATTCAGAGTGAATTCAAAACAATTTCAAGTAAAATTCAAATTAATTGGAAAAAATCCAAAAATTCCATTGATTTAAATGAAATGGGAGTGAATTCAAAAGAATTCAAGGGAATTCAGGAGATTTTAAAGGAATTCATAAGAGTTTCAGTGAATTGAACAAAATTTAAAAAAATACAATTTTTTTTTAAATCAAGTGAATTGAAAACTATTTACAAATATTTAAAAAATTAAATAAATTCTTTAAACTTGGAGTCAATTTAGGAAAATTCAATGGAATTCAGAAGAATTTGATGAAATTCATGCAAATTTAAGATGAAATTTATAAGAATTCTAGGTGAATTTAAACTAATTCATGGCAATTTCATAACAATTGAGAATGATTTCCTGAAAATTCAAGTAAAATTCAAAAGAATTTAAATTATTTGGAAACAATCTCAAAAATTCCATTGATTTCAGTAAATTGGGAGTGAATTCAAAAGAGTTCAAGGGAATTCAGGTGATTTTAAAGGAATTCATAAGAGTTTCAGTGAATTGAACGAAATTTAAAAAAATACAATTTTTTTTTAAATCAAGTGAATTGAAAACTATTTACAAATATTTAAAAAATTAAATAAA
>JAABKJ010001714.1:0-29941 GCA_011634705.1 Andricus grossulariae
CTCGGGTCGCTATCAACTGGGGCGTAGCACGCTATGATGAATAATTTTCTGATTCCTACCTTCATTCTAGCCCACAATAATCTGGGAGATACAAAATCATGATCTTTGTGATGTTGTCTTGCTTTCTCATTCATAATTAAACCGACCCCTTGACGATCATGTGATTCACTACCCACTCCTGACCAGATTTCAAAACCGCCTTTCAACATTCCATTTTCTATGTTTCTACATTTGCGACCATTTTTCTTCGTCTCAGGTACACATAAAATATCTGGTTTGCTTACATGCATAGTTTCTCTTAGTTCTCTTACCTTAAGATCATTCACTCATCTAGCATTCCAAACACCCAGTCTCCATTCATCGCCTGAAACTCGGCTTTTATGTTTACCGTGTGTATGCATTTCGTCAATCAAAGTTTCAGTCTATTCCGAGGCTATCTCATTGTTTGTATTATTCATTGTTTAAATTGTACACCCAAACTACCACCTTTATGCGTGAATATTGTTTTGCGAGTCGAAAATTCAAAATAAGGAATAGAATGATTATGGTGCAAAAATCTAAAATAAACAGGGAATAAGTTGTTAAAAATCTAGACATAGCGAATAAAAATGAAGCACAACTCTACAACGTAAGGTGAAGGCCAATCAGTTACGAAATAGGAGAACAAGTATTGCACTGGAAAGCTACATTATTAAATATAGCAGAAGGCGTACCTAAAAAATTCAATTATGTAATTGTGATTTAAGGTCGGAGTAACAAATTATTGGTAGACCATTTAATTTATATGAAATTACCGACTACTAAAATCGTAAAAATAATGATGGACCCTCTCTTTTAATAAAGAACATTTATGCTACAGGTCTTTTAAACTTATGTTTCCCAATAACTTTATCGTTTTTTGAATTCTGTCTAAAATGATTATGTTGTTCTTTGATTCTAGTGGAAAGTAATCTGTCAGTCTGGCCTAGGTGACGTTTATCACAATTTAAACAAACAATTTTATATTTTAATGTTAAAGTGATTCAAAATTCTTTCAACCTCGAAACACAAACTATCATGGAACGATACAGAGACGGTACGTTAGAAATTTACATTATAATCTAGATGTTAATTTGCTTGTTGTGGTAAAGGATTTTTAACTGCTTTTATTTCAACATGAACGTGTGTCTGAACAAATTGTTCTGGATGATTATTAAGCAACAGATCATTTTTATTAAAATTGATATTGGACCTGAGAAGAGATTTATGTGATAGGGACGGTTAGAAAAAAAGGTTATGTATCTACCTGAATAAGTGTCGTTTATGTATCAACCTCTGATTATAGTGCCATCATCAGTTTTGATAACATTGACATTTAAAAAAGAAATTGAATTGTTTATTTCTATCTCGTGTGTAAATTTCAGCCGGAGGTGGAAAGAATTGAATTGCCGTCAAACATAATCTAGTTTATCTTTCGGGAAAAATAATGAAAGTATCATCCACATATCTAAAATATGGGTGAATTGGGAATTCTAAATTTGTAATAACAGTGGACTCTAAATCTTGCATAACAATGAAGTATTTCAAATATATGGGTTTACATTCAAAATTTTACAGGTTTACCTTTGATTGAATTCAAAAAATGCATAAAGTTTTTATTGAATCAAAAAGTTGTTCAATTTAATAATATTTTGTACCGATTGATACATAGAACTCCTATGTGTTCTCGCATATCACCTGTTTTAGCTGACCTTATTATATAAGATTTAGAGTATGCTGTTGTCAAAAATTTTGATTTTGCAATTCACACATATTTCACACAAGTCACATTCAGAAAACCACATGTTATATTCTCAATCCCATACTAATATTCAAAACCCACCGAAAACCACTCCTATTACTTTTACCTGAACAAATCCCAATTGAATCAGGGCAAAACACTCGAAAAATTTGAAACAATCACACACGGTACTTTCAGAAAACTCCATGTTATATTTACAACCCCATAATGTCCGCAGCGTAAATATACTTTCAAGCCGATTATTTTTGACAAGATTTTTTTCAATAAATCCTAAATACACCATTTTCTTAGCATTGAGGTAAATAACGACGATCAGGAGGCATCAGGCGAAATTTTAATTTTTACCGCACTTGCAAGAAAAAATATATCGTAGCGGGCACCCGGGTACGCGAGTTTGCACACAAGCAGGGATATGTGGAAAGCAAATCCTTGGAGGGGAAATCTGGTACACAGACGGCTCCAAAGGAGTTGGAGTCTGGAGCAAGTATCTATGACATAGCGGGAAGGAGGAGGATAGGGATCCCGCTTAGACGGCATGCCACCGTTTTTCAGGCCGAGGTCCTGAGCATGTTTCGCTGTGCTGAGATATTATTAGAAAAAGCGCTGCTGGTAGGCGGATAACAAGCTGCTTGGACAGCCAAGCGACATTAACTACAGATAGGAAACCAAACATAACATCAGAGCTGGTTTGTGAATGCAAAAAAGCATTAAAACAAATTTCAGAAAAGAACAACGTCGCTCTCATATGGGTTCTCGGTTACACAGGGATCAAGGGCAACGAAAAGGTGGACTAGTTGGCAAAAGGCAGCGCAGCAAGTGAATGCATAGGACCGGTTCTGGGACAAGCGTCTTGCTGCAGCGAGATGGCCATCAAAAGCTGGATCCAGACGAAGCACCGAGAATACTGGAAACAAACCCAGGGTTGCCGACAGGCGAATGTCATCCTGGGCTATACGTACAGAATAGATAGAGCCAGGGAAGTCCTGGGTTTACCCAAGAAAGATATAAGGACAGTGGTTCAGATGCTTGCAGGGCACAACCACCTGAACTATCACATGCAGAAAATGGGGTGCAGCCCCAAGACAGAGTGCATTGAATGCGGCAAGGATAATGAAACATCCCTGCATGTCTTATGCCAATGCCTGGCATTAGCTAGGTTCAGGTAACAAACCCTTGGGGTGCTTTTCATGGAATCTGAGGAAATTATAGCGCTATTTCTGGTTGACGTACTGGGATCCACCAACAGGTCTGGGGTCAACTACTGAGAGCGAATAGGTAAGGGTGCGGTACAATAGGCTTTATAGCTTGAGCACTATCGGGGCTCCCCGCCCGCATATAAACCAAACGGAATAAACTAAAGCTAAAACTACTTATTATTTTAATATATATTAGTTGTATTTATTGATGGTATCGATTCACGACCTAACCAGAAATTATTAACAAATGCATTTAATAAAGTATAACAGATGTCAACGCAATATAAAAAATTTCGTCTTTTGGGCACACTTTAATCAAGTTGAAAGCACAAGACAAGGATGAGAATGTATTCGTTGAAGCGGATGAACCTCTAACACAAGGGAATTAAAAATTAAAAATGTACAGTTGTCAATGCTTGAACCTTTGATCTCTTCTCTGTCCGTGCAGAGAGTAGATTTTATTCAATCGAATTAGCTGTGTCAAGAATTGTGTTTTAAACACGCACTATTTTGAAACACTTTGCGGTTGTGTTGTGAAAGCCTGAAGGAGTTTCTTCAATTTCTTCTGGGGTCAATACTATAACCGTGCCATTGTCTATGTTTATTTTCACCCGCTTTTCTCTGAGAGTAAGAGGTTTATATATTCCACGAAGAATCTCTGTATGTTTTGTTTTTTCGTACATTGCAAAGACGTCACCATTGGACGTTGATAATACAATTTGTTCTACCGTTGGCATAGGCTTATGGACATTATTTATTGTTCTCAATTGAATTGGTTCATCGGAAGGAAAAGCGTATTTCCGAAGTTCGAATATGCGGTTCGGATTTCTGTGGGAAATAAGTCGAATCGATTTAAGATCTTCAAGCTTAACACCGAAAATATGAGAAGGATGCCTGGCAGTAGGAGACCTGGACCTGGCACAAAGAGGAGGCTTCTCAGGAGAATGAGGCCTGGGAAGAGAAAGAGTCTTTCCTGTAGAATGAGGTCTGGCAAGAGGAAGAGTCCCTTCTGCAGAACGTGTGTCAGAAGAAAAAAAAGAATATTCCCTTCGCGGAATACCAGGAATAGGGTCGCCATTAGGCAAACATTCGAATTGTGAACTCAACTCTGCAACAAAAAACAGAGGATTCATACATATTTTTTAATTTACAAAATCGTGAGTTGGTTAAAGATTCTATTGTTAAGAATTTTATTGTTAAAAATTCAAGTGTTGAAGATTCTATTATGTTCAATTTACAACTGTTCGAAATTCAGGAAAATTGAAGAAAATTAAAAACTCAACTTTTGAAAAATCAATTGACAATTTTCTGCTATTTTCGATATTTGAAAATTTAATTGTTTTCTAATTTTAAACAGTTCAATTTTCAAGTTTTGAATATTCGAGCAAATTGAAATAACCGCTACAAAGCAGTTTGCGCGTGTTCATTATATGATGTGTCTTTCATTGTTATCATTTTGTGAACACTATGCTTTCTCACAAATTTTTTTAAGAATTTTGGATCGCAAACGAATCTTATGTGATGGAGAAGCAGGTTTTGGCTTGTAAATGAGTCTATGAAGATGCAGAAGGCGATTTTGGAGTGCATAGGAGTTTGAGGGGATAAAAAAGAGGATTTCAGATTCAAAGAGGAGTCTGAGGGGTGCAAAAGGCGATCTCGCCTGCGCTTTTTTATTATTTATTGACCAATTCCATTTCCAATCAGGCGAAGAGGTCCAGCTAAGAGTGTCAAAATAATTTGTTACTTGGTTATATCATTCTATGTTAAAAAAAAAGGAACACGTATTTCATAGTACATTTGACAAACTTTTTTGGCTTCTACCTACCTGATTCCTTCTACAATACCAAACCAAATGTTACATTTCTCATACTACTCTGCTTAACTGAAATCACTTTTCATAACCAGAATGAAAACATGTTACTTGTCCTTTACACAAAAACCTACTTTCACCTTTGCTTTACTTTCCCAACCTTTTCATGATTCTAGATTCTGGTGCATCTGATCACCTTATCAACAAGGAAGAATTATTCAGCGAATTCATTGAGTGACAGCCTCCAATAAAAATTTCCATTGCGAAGAACGGGACTTTCATAACGGTGACAAAGAAGGGCACCTCCACATTATGAGCAACAAGGACGTCAAAGGCTTTCTAAAGGATGTCCTTTACAGTCCTGAGCTTCCCCATCATTTACTTTCTGCTAGAAGAATGCAACAGGAAGGAATGACAATCACCTTCAATCAAAAGGGTGTGGAAATAAGAAAAGGTGGTAAGACTGTAATCGTTGGTAAGTCTCTGAATAATTTAACAGTTGTTGATTTCAAAATTATTCTGAATAATTTGAACTCTGATGCGCAAATATTCAGTACTGAAAGAAACAATTATTATTTGTGGCATCAACGTTTGGGCCATATTGGAAAAAGTGAATTCATAGAGTTCAAAAATAAGCAGATGATCAATGATATAGGTCAAATTGAAAAAGTTACACCTAATGATAGTTTATGCGAAGTGTGCTTAAATGGTAAACAGGTCCGATTAGTTTTTGAAAAATTAAAATATAAAAGCTATGTGAAAAGACCACTTTCTATTATTTATTCTGATGTCTGTGATCCAATCACTCTTACAACAAATGATAATAAAAATTATTGTTTTGTATCGTTTGTTGATGAGTTCACTTATCATTGTGTTTCTTATCTGATTACATATAAATCAGATGTTTTTTCAGTTCTTAAAGATTTCATTGCAAAAAGTGAAGCGCATTTTAATTTAAAAGTTGTTCATTTGTATTGCGATAATGGAAGAGAATATTTGTCGAATGAGATGAAAGATTACTGTGTGCAGAAAGGTATAAGCTATCATTTGACAGTTCGACGAACCCCTCAATTAAATGGTGTTAAGAGCGAATGGTAAGAACGATAACTGAAAAAGCTCGTTCTATGATTTCTGGTGCAAGCCTAGAATAAATATTTCTGAGGTGAGGCGGTTCTTACTGCTACTCATTTCATTAATTTAACGCTAACTGAAGGTTTAAGGGTAAATAAAACACTATATGAATTGTGGCATGGTAAAAAACCTCAATTAAAGTACTTCAAGGTTTTCGGTTCTACTGTTTTTGTTCATAATAAAACTAGAAAAACTAAATTTGAAGAAAAGACATGGAAAGGTATTCTAGTTGGGTAAGAACCGAATGGCTACAAAGTGTGGGATGTGGAAACTGAAAAATTTGTCATAGTTAGAGATGTTATTTTTGATGAGACAAATTTCTCAGAATCTAGAGAGAAATTGATATCTAAAGGGGTTAACTCTGACAACTCCCATAATGAAACTGATGCATCTGACCTTGTACCTGAGGTAATGTTAAAATCAGTAGTAGAGTCTCATGAATCTGATAATGAGAAACGAGATATGGCAAAAGAAAGGGTTGAAACGATACCTAATAAGACAGCAAAATTAGATCAGAAATCTAATAAATCTGTAATTGAAACAGATATGCACACAGAGTCTTTATCTTAAGAAAATAAAAGTCGAGCGGACAAATTTTCTAAACCTAGAAGGAGTGATAGGATCAGGCATCAACCTTGTAAATCTTATAAAGAAGATAAAGTTTGCAAAATACCTACTACTTATCAAGAAATTAAAAATAGTGAAACTAGAGTTTAATGGGAGCAAGCTATTGAAGATGAAATTAATCCACTATGATTCAATAAAACTTAGACCTCAGTATCAAAGCATCTAAATAAAAACATTGTAGATTGTAAATGGGTATTTACTGTAAAAAATGACGAATTTCGAAACCCATTAAAATAAGCTCGGGTTGTTGCGCGGGGCTTTAGTCAAGAATATTTGACAGATTACAATGAAACTTTCGCGCCAGTTGCTAGAATTCCAAGTTGTAGATTCATAATAGCTTTTTCAAATCAATTCAATTTGTTAGTTCATCATATGGACGTAAAAATTGCTTTTCTAAATGGAATATTAAAAGAGGAAATTTATATCAAGGTTCCTCAAGGAGTTGTGTGCAAAGCTTATCAAGTTTGTAAATTAAATGAAGCAATATATGAGTTGAAACAAGCAGCAAAGTGTTGGTTTTAAATGTTTGAGAAAGTACTTCTTGAAAAAGGTTTTAAAAAATTCTGCTGTTGACCGTTGTATTTACATTTTAGGTAGAGGGCATGCATCTAAAAATATATATGCAGTACTTTATGTGGATGATCTTGTAATTGCTACCGCTAATATTGAAACGATGAATAGTTTCAAAGACTATTTATTGGAGAAATTTTGTATGACAGATTTAAAAGAAATTAAACTGTTTTTGGGAATGAGAGTTGAAGGAAGTGAAAATAAAATAATCTTGGATCAGTGTGCATACATGAAAACAATTTCAATTAAACTTAATACGCCTGATAGTAAAGCTGTCAGTACGCCTCTTGAAAATAAACTAAACTATACAGCTTTGAACTCCTATGAGAAATATGATGCTCCTTGTCGAAATTTTATCGAATGTTTAATGTACGTGATGTTATGTACGCGACCTGATCCAAGCACGGCAGTTAATATTTTGTGTAGATATTTGATTGAAAATAATGATGAGCTATGGAAATGTGTAAAAAGGGTACTTAGGTATCTTAAAGGTCCAATAGATAGTAAATTGACTTATATTCAAGGCAATTATAATGATCTTCTAATCGGTTATGTTGATTCTGATTGGGGCGGAAATGATGAAAAACTTAGGAAAATTACAACGGGGTATTTATTCAAATTATTGGAACGTTGCACAATATGCTGTTGTACAAAAAGATAGTTATCGGTAGCAGCTTCATCTACTGCAGCAGAATATATGGCTCTTCTTGAAGCTGTCAGAGAAGCAATGTGGCTCAAAGCTTTAGCAACCAGTATAAATCTAAATATTGGAAAGCCAATAATAATTTATGAAGACAATAATGGTTGCATAAGTATTGCGAATAATCGGACTTGTCATAAAAGATCAAAGCATATTGATATTAAATATCATTTCTCTAGAGAACAAATTGGAAAGAATATAATAGAGTTAAATTATATCTCTACAAATAATCAACTGGCAGATATTCTTACTAAACCACTGCCAGCAGTCAAATTTCTGGAATTTAGAAATGGATTGGGGCTGGAGCACAAATTACTGCGATTGTAATTTTGGTATATTGTATATAGAGTTTTGTAATCTCCATGATATTGGTAATGGTCTGACTGGGTTTTTCTGTATTTCCCCAATCCTTATCAACGTATGTTGGGCCATATTTATACTCCCAGGAAGTTCTTGGAAGGTGCGTCTTGTCTTGCTCAATGTTATACTATATATATAATATAAGGAAAGGCATTGTATTGTTAAGATGTCATTTAATGATTTTATTTGAATGTAACTGATTTATTTTCAAGGAGGCGTGTTGGTTTTTAAATGAATATGCGTGTTTGGCCCAAAAAGTAATCGTTATATTCTGAGAGCGGTATGAGTGGCTGAATGACGGCTCTTGTTTATGTGAACTGAAGTAATATTACGTTGCATTATTTCATAGCCTAATTTCCTATATTCTGTGTAGTATAGTAGTCTTTAATTCATTATTATTTTTTGTATAAACGAGAAATAGTCATTTATTAAATTATTTCATAACATATATGCAATAATTAATATTCCAGTTATTATAGCATTCTCCTGTAAAAAAGCGACTTTGTAGGTCTTTTTCATAGTTTAAATTTTTTATGCATTTGCTGCGTATCTGCAGTTTTTTGGCTAAAATTTGTATTTTTTGATTTGTTAATAGTTTAAATGTTCAAATGGAAACCCGTGAGTTCATGGAAAATCAAATCAAACCAATTTTTCCTATTTTCTCAGGCAAAATTTTGAAATTACATCAAAATCTAGCCATAAGTTTCAGAACTGTCGATAATTGAAATAAATCCAACAGAAAATTTGAATATGACGCCTCTTATATATCACTATAATTTTGCCAAGTTTCATTACAATCGAACAACCACTTGAGTATTCTAATATTACTGGCATGTTCTTGCCCTCATTTCAAAAAGCTCTAGAGATTTGGTTCACACTATGTTTTGATAAGAGGCATGTGTTAAAGAATGTGGAAAGAAAAACTCTTTAATTACTTAAAGAAAATTGTTTGTATATAATTTGTTACCCGGACTAAAATAGAATAATGATAAAGAATGAGAATTGTACATTATTTTGCAATATATAAATAACCAGTCGCAGTCGTAGGTACAGAAATTAAGAGCACATACATTTAATATAACATAGCTCTATATAATATAGAACATTACGCATGACGAACGATCGTTAAAGCGGAAGGATCTTTGACAAAAAGTAATTCAAAATAACAAAAGGGAATAACAAAAGCTCATAGAGTATGAAAAATTGCGGTTTGCATACATACTACTCTAAAATTCTTTGCTATTTTGTTATGGTTGCCTAATGGACATTCAGCGATTTCTTCTTCGGTCAATTCATCAATCGCGCCACTCACCATGTTTATTTTCACCCGCTTTTGACGTATATGAGCAGACGCATATATTCCACGTAGAATCGTTTGACCTTTTGCTTTTTCCAATATTGCAAAGACGTCACCATTGGTCGCTGATAATACAATTTGTTTTTCGGTAGGCATGGGTTTAAGGACATAATTTGTTGTTCTTATTTGAATTTGTTTATCAGCAGGAAATGCGTATCTTCGAAGTTCGAATCTGCGGTTAAGATTTTTGTGGGGAATAAATCGAATAGATCCAAGTTCTTCAAATTTAAATCCAAATATGAGAGCAGAAGAATGCCAGGCAGGAGGCGAAACGGACCTGATACGAAGAGTAGGCTTAGCAGGAGGAGGAGACCTGGCAGAAGAATGAGGTCTGTCAGGAGAATGCTTTCTGTTAGAACAAGAGGAAGATGATGATGATCCGCATAGAGGAACACCAGGAATAGGGTCGCCATTAGGCAAGCAGTCGAACTGTGAACTTAATTCTGCAACAAGAAATAGAGGATAACTTTTTTTTAATACGAAATCGTATCTTGGTACATATGTCATGTGTTATAAATACGATTGTTATTGTCAATATAGTTGTTGACATAGTAACCAACTGTTTGATTTAATGTCAAATATGTGCTTACTGAACGGACCGGTAATAGTGTAGTAACCTCTATTATCATTCATTGCTAAAGTAGGAATCTGACAGTGATTTTTACCACAGTCGATACGGCAGGTCCCTGCTTCACCTGTTAAGACTTTAGGGCCCCATGTAGATGGCACATGGGGTTTGGGGATTTCGAAAGCTGTGCTTTGAGAAATGTCCAAGCTTTCTCACGAAATATTGGCCTCGCAGCATTGGGTAGTGTCCTACGCACAACATGATAAACAAAATGTACTGGAACCTGGAATGAAGCACGGTTTCGGGCATGGCTTGCAGTGGCGTTGATTTTAAGTGTAGGTGATACAAATGCAGTCAGGGCCGTATGAATCATTTTCAATTGAAATACATAATATTACGCAACATCCGCGCGTGAGTACCCGCGCACTGCTCCCTTTGTCGCTATGCTGCTGTACGTCACGCATGATTGACCGAGCCTCTTTCGGTCCCGCGGTCCCCGCATTGCCAAAATACCACGGACATCAATTCTAGGAATATCGTCAATCCGAGGATCCTAATTCCAGGTTCCAGTGTAATGTCAAAACAAGTGTGACATCGTGTTCCGACAGCAACCGGCTGTTATTTTTACACTTTTCATTTTTATTGTAAAAAGTGAAATAAACACAAATTTTATACTGATTTTGCTCTTAAATTTGGAGTCAGTGGGAAAGCACGTCATCGAACTAAAACAATTGAAGCAATTCTCGAAAAATGAATTGAGAAATATGTCGAGGAACAAAGCATTTTAAAAAATATTGTGTTGAGAAAAGGGATATCAGAGATACTACAATAATCACGGCCCTGAAATCAGTGATATTGTACAAGAAAGGGCGCTACGCATTTTCGAGGCAGCTCTGAGATTTCCGGTATCCCGATTTGGGGTACCTTGGAGATTCGACTGTTGTCTATACCTAGTGTGAAGAAGATTCTTGATGAGTGTTGAAAACTTATTGCTAATATCGAGGAAGCGCTAACTCTGCTTTCATCATCGGTGAATGTAG
Source organism: Andricus grossulariae (assembly GCA_011634705.1). NCBI lineage: Eukaryota > Metazoa > Arthropoda > Insecta > Hymenoptera > Cynipidae > Andricus > Andricus grossulariae. The sequence continues at coordinate 11,140 of JAABKJ010001714.1, forward strand.
AACTGAACAAAGTAATACTGTTTTTAAAAACTGTGCGAAAAGAATTTTCATGTATAACATGGTTATCAGTAAATCAGAAAATTAAGTGTGGAATGTCCTAAAGCTCATTTCGAGTTGCTCGCGAAAAAAGTCTAGTTTATTGCACATGTGGGTAAAGACTTGCGTGACCATAAGGGTTTTTAAATCCACACTGTGCCTAATACGGATTATTTAAAGATTGGTAAAGAGGAACTTGAAGTGAAGGAGTTCAAGTAGAAAATTGAAGAGCTATATGTTACCACGGATTCGAAATAAAAATTAATAAATAAGGACAGCAACAAGTGTTTCAAGTGGGACATATTATCTGCAATGCATATTATACATAGTGAGCAGACATCAGTACAGATCTAACCGCGTGTCCAGTACCAGCAGTACAAGGATGAAATAAACTTTTCTGGAATAAACTTCACAGTTGGATTAAAGAATGTTGCAAAATTTGAAGAAGAAAAAACATATCTCAGTTGATATGTATAGAAGAAAAAATAATGGAACCATATAATACTGATTGATCCAATCCGCTAGTTGTAAGAAGAAAGCCTAATGATAAATATAAAATTTACTTCCATTTTAGATGAGTCAATACATAAAATCACAAAAAGGATTCATACACAATTCCTATAATGTGAGAAATATAAGACGCGCTGAGTTCAGCACAATACATGTCAACAATCGATCTTCGTTCGGCATATCATCAGGTATTGCTATACGAAAAATCTGAACCAACAATGTTTATGAGAATTGTTTATGAGAATGCCATTTGGTTTGACGAGTGCACCTGCTACATTACAGCGCCAAAGGACATCATGATAATGTAAGATAGAATCCAAAGAACCATAAAGTTATTGCGAAACATCAGGTTGAAACTGGTGATGAGTTTGACTGGCAGCATGTATTGGTTTCACACCATGAGCTAAATGAGTTTAAAAGACTTGTAGCAGAATAGTATATTGTGTATCAAGGGCGTAAAGAAGGCGAGGGCCGCAGTCACATGAGGCAAAATAGCTTTACGCCCTTGATACACACCATACTTCTTCTCCCCCTCCTTGAAAACAAGCATGTGAAGCAGATAGAGGATGTTTGATGTACTTGACAATTTTATATTTCAGGTGAAATGAAGAAATAGCGTGCTTGGCAGAAGGGAGACTGTCGGGTATAGCAATACAATTTTTTCAAAGTAAAAGACCAATTTCTCCATATTCTCACTTGCGGGGTGCAGTGTAAGTGTAGCGGGCGTAACTTTTAATGAAGCGGGCGTAAAGTTTCATGTTGGCCCGGCGGCGAAGTACGCATGTGCGAACGTCACTGGGCTGGAAGCAGCCACATTACGCCTGGTTCACGTGCATGCAATGGCGCGTTTTCAAGGGGGGTCGGACAAAAATTATCTTTTTGAAAAGTGTTTTGGACTCTTGCTCTTATCATCATATCATCATAATTTTTGTAATTTTAGTAGTCGGTAATTTCATATAAATCAATTGTTCTACCAATTGTTCTAACCTTCTTCCACTCGATGTCAACGTTCAATACGAAGCAAATCAACAGCTACCGGTAGAGGATTTTTTATTTTTTCAACTTCAAGGCTCTTTATCGTATATGTTTCCTTTGCATATAAAATTTCTATTTTCTTCACATTTTCAATATAATTGTATTTCGCAGAACTAACTCGAGATGACAATGTTTAAGAACATGATTCCTCTCAACTGACATATTGGCTTATCCAATGTTTCAATTCTAAGAGCTACAGGTTATAACAGGAGTTCCTATCAAAATGCCAAAACCAAATTATCTTTAGAAATGAATAAAAAGTGATACAAAAGCAACACACAACAGTTTAGCAAAACAAAATGATACTAATTAACTACAGGAGAGCTAAAAGAAAATAAGAATTTGATGATAGAAGTCAATACGGCTATAAGAGGCCAATTTAGAATTCTAGTTGAAAATAGAGTTTAGATATAAGTTCCTTTACAGGAGAAGAATAAAAAGAAGCAGAATCGCAGATGACAGCAAAACTTGAAGAAAAAAAAATTTAATAAATAACGACGAAATATTCAAATATTTAACGTAATTGAAAAGCGAATACCGAGAGTTCAGGAAAAGAAAAGTTATTTTTAAGTAGAATTTGATAATCGAAAATAAAAAATAAAATATAGTTTGAAATAAGGTAGAAAATGGAGAAAAGAGTTGAAAGACTGCTAGTATATAATTTTGTTCTCAACTTAGCATTTTTTTATGTATTTTTTAGAGAAAAGGAAGAAGGATAGATGAAATCAAGATTTAGGCATGATAGGCGCTGCAAAATGATGATAACTGGGGTATTATATATACTTTTAACGATACCTATTGCACGGAAAAAAATTGTCCGTAACAAAGTCGCGAACTAGTATAGGTAGGTCTCGGATATGAGAAAAATTCATTGAATATTGATGAATTTTTGTAAATAATTAGCAAACTTCGAGAAAGAATTGACGAAGTCAATGTGAAAAATCTAAAAAAATGGTTCATCCCATTTTTAGTCAATAATTACAAGAATATTATAAATGATTGGCAAAAAATTCAATAAGAACTCACAAATCTTAGAACAGGGAACTAGGTTCGCCTGCGTGTGGTCCTAGTTTGACTGATTGGTAGCTTGAAGTTTTATGAAACCTATATTATATGTTCTCGACGGTGACGCGTGTTTACGCACTCTCAATTTGTCCATAGGAAATTCGAAATGTTTGTAAACCTAGCTATAAGTTCGTGAATTTTTTACAAACAAATTTTTTCCGTGTATGAAAAGAGCTCGAACCATACGAAGACTTACCATACGGTCCCGGATTCGACACGAACTAAATATCTTTAAGCGATTGGGTGGAAACTAACAACCTACCTGGGACAACCTACCTAACAACTACCTAGGATCGTTTCCATATACAGGCCAATTTTTGTGTGTTTGAATATATATTCTGATATTATAACTTTAATATCGTATTTTCATATGAAAGTCAACCAAAATCTCTCAAAATTAAATATTAATTGCTTATAATTACTGTGTGAACTCTATTTTTTAATCAAACATGATGTTAGCAGTGTTCCATCTTTGTACGTATACAGTTGGGCACGTGGCAAATTGCTCCGTGTGGATTAAATAACATGAATTCTGATTTTTGTAAAGCTTTAAAAAAAATGACTTCAAATGATTAGATATATTATATCATTATATTCACCAATAGAGTTGAAGATGACCGCCAAAGAGAAGACCAGAGTATATAGAATACACATCTTTTAGAATTAGAGGACAAACTGATTATTGTATCGATGACGAATTTTAGATTAGAAGTGTAACGAATGTGAAGATTCTACTGTTTTTTTAGCTCATATAATCTATACTATAGCCGTTATCTTTTAGATTAAAGGCGTTAAGCTTGTCCTTCTGAGATATTTACATTTCATAAGAGTCAGTTTCACAGAACAAAGTTTGGTTTCGGTAAAGCTGGTTTTTACGTTGCAAATTTATAGACTATATATACAGTGATATCCTTTCGTGCCTTTCATGTAATGTTTTAGAATTTACTCAGAGTAAAAAATTATCCTAAGATACTTACAGCCTACTATGTCGCGCAATTTTTTTTCAAATTTGTTCTCGGGTTAAAAAGAACCCGGATTTCCATTATAGCCACGGACTAAGTCAAGTGACTGATGAGATGAAGATGTAATTAGTTAATTTAATACGATGTTTGAAATCACTTGCGATGATGTTGTAGGTACAAAATTAGGAGTATGATGTAATTTGCAGTTCGTCGTTTACCGATGTTATGCTTACACAGCGGTCGCGAGTGTTGGAGGTGACAACAGTTACCTCTGGATGCTTTCTTAGGTCTACCATGTATCACTCTATAGGTTTTTGGTGACTTGTTTCCTGATGAATCACGATGCCAGATGGATTGGCTTGGATTTGATGATCCTTCTGGATAGTAACATCTCAATACAAGATGTAATCTCGGTTTTCTAAAACGGGCATTTAAGTGTATTTATAAAAAAGCATACATTCTGTTAAGAGTCCTAGGTTTAACGCAAGCTGCTGATGTACAATGCCCGCCACATCATTATGTCTGTGCGTGTATTCTCTTTGAGCGATTACGCGCCAACCATCAATAATGTGCTCGCTGGAATCGCTGGTATCTCCACATAATCGGCACAGGTTAACCACGTCTTAATGTAACCCGTGATGGAGATAATTTTTGGTGCTGACGACCCGGTCCTGAACCGCAATAACGAATCCTTCCGCTTCTGGATACAGCACGCCCTTTCTCATCCAAATATTGGATGCCTCACTATCCTATGTGTTAGATGAGAACATACGATTGATGTGGGAGTCAGCTGTTTGAGTTGTGATTGGGTATCTCGTGTGGTGCGAAATTTTCAAAGTGATTCGCTGCGAGGTAGAATTTTGTATATATATATATATATTTATTTATTTATTTATTTATTTATTATAACCAGGTTTTCCAAGTTCCTCTTGTTCTTAGCGGTCAACCACGTCCTGGCCAGGGATGGCCCAGGATTGAAAAACACAGCTATATGAAATAGCTGGCACTTACCTTTCAGCTGCGACACGGAATACTGGAGTAAAATGAGTTCGTGAGTCCCACCCTTTTGACTCACGAACAACCTACGCAGGTCGTTATTTTTCTTTTTCCAGGCGCCAGATAAGTTTTCCTATCCGAGCCCCGCTGGTTCCGGTCCTGTCGTAACTATTAGGTTGACTAGCTCACGCTTTGTCTAGTACGACAAGAGGGGTGGGATCACTTGAGCGAGAGAGAATTTGTTCAAGAGAGTGACGATTATCAAATAACCACGTTTCTTTTTCAAAAATCAGAATGAGAAATAATATTTATTAACATAAAAGCAGTAAATTATTTCAGTTATTTTATCAAAGAAATAGAAACCATCTTGGTTCATTTTAACAGTTCCAGAAATGGTCGACCGGTCGCCAGAGAGACCCACTACTTCGAATATGGCTGGTAGAGTCCATTAAGTACTACCTTCGACACTGCTAGTGGAGCTTATTGGTGTGGTGTTGCAGGGTTGGTTCAGCCTGACTCGGTCATCGATTCAGTACCGCTACTCCCTGCCGGTCGTGGCGTTGAGATATAATGCCGACGGCATTATATCAAATCAAAAGATTTGTAATCGTAGGGTATTTCAACAGATTCTCATGAATTTTCAACGGATTTCAGTAGTTTAATTGATTTCAGAGGATTTGAAATATTTTGGAGCTTTTTAACGTATTCTCAGCCATTTTCAAAAGCTTTAAAATATTTCAAGTTATTTTAAAAGATTTAAAATAAATATATATACTTGAGGGATTCATTCACCCATTCACAGTCTTTTAATTTTCAGTTCATTTGAATTTTCTCGCGCCAGCCGCGACCCGGTAAAGTTGACGCTCCGACTTTCGTCAATAATTTCGGCTGTTTCTTTTTATAAGGAGACGAGAGCTTCGCGCTCGAGCAGTATTCGCGAGCTACTTGTTGTACTAGGATACTGAGTTACTGTGGAATGAATTGTTGCTGGTGCTTAAACTCGGAAATCTAACCTCAACTTACTAATTTAAAACCCTACCCGACTTACTAATTTTTCGAAACCCTAACCTCGACTTAAAAATATTTTTTCGTTTAAAAAAAAGAATCCCACTTATTTACGTCACCCAGTTTATGGAAGTGAAGGGGGGGACTAGATTCAACTTCGAATTGGGAAGAACAAAGCTTCAGGAAACCTGTGAAATTGTCTCCAGCCTAAAGCCAACTTAGCGAGTTGTTGTTCCGCCGATAAAGTCATCCCATAATGGTAAGTGTTTCACCAATGAAAGTTAATCTTGTAATGTTTCTGCTCTTCAATATTCTATAAGTTTTCTCTCTTGCTTCTTTCCTATTCTCCGCTCTTGTTGCTCATCTGTAGAGAATATAGGGGATTTTTTATTACTCTCTTCAGTCCTCTGTCAATAAGATCGGGGATGTTTCGTCTTACTTCTCGGTACTCTGTCAAGAGGATTTGGAATTGTTCATTGCTCTCTCCAATCTCTGTCAAGAGGATCTGGAGGGCTTGAGAACGTGCCCGAAACCACCGACCAGGCCATCCCTCAGGAAGAGGTTATCGAGGAGCTCAACCTCCCCCAACAGCTTAATCAGGATCTACCAGACCTGTGGGGTTATTCGTCGTCAGCAGATATCTCCACCTTGGAGAACGAGGACCTCATTCCTCTCGAGGAAGTGTTGCGTGACCTGGGCGTCGATCTTTTACTCGCAGAGACATCACCGCCGCCTTCCGAATTACGGAGCCCATCTGCGGGGACTCCAGATATTCAACCGTTAGAAGTGCATGCTGCATGCTGCATGCCTCTTCCATTGAGCTTTTGCCTCCCAAGTCCATCAATTTGTCGCCACGCAAGCTGGTATATTTTCTTTTGGCCATACCAAAGCCGCCCCTTAGGACTACTCTGAGGGAAATCTCCAGCCTTCCTTCAACGAGTGCGGGGTATTCAGAGAAGCGAGTACACGAGCCCGAGGTGACAAGAATTCCAGCAAGAGCAAGAGGCTAAAGTCTCGTCCTCTCTCACGAGGCTCGCCCATGAAGTCGAGGACTTACCCGTCACCTCGGAGATCACCTCGTTAGCAGCAGGCTCTCACCCAAATATACTGACGACCTCCCCCACTTGCCGTTGTTTCTAGAAAGGATACCAAACGGGACCCCATTCGTCGAAGGACCTACTGGACGCTCAAACCTTCTCGACCATTGATTGATGTTCCCCTTTCATAACTCTGAGTCTATCATAATTTTGGAATTAATAAAATAAATGTTTTTCTATATGCGTATTGGAAGGAAAATTTCTTATCAATTTTTTGCGCCCAACGCGGGGCCCTTTCTTCGAAAAGGTGAATATTGGATGATATTCCAAAGCGTCATGCCCGATGATCTAGGACCACAAATGACCGCACGGACACCAGTCAAGCCCGTCTTACGAGGCCGTAGCTACGATTTTGACCCAATCACTTCAGAAAGTGCACAAACAAACCAGGTGTTACAATAAATCAGCAAGGGACACTTAGAGCAGATGACACCTCCATCTCGACAGGCGGATCACCAGGAGAAGGGGCCAACTCCCTACTTAATTTTTCTGAGGCGACTACGTCTAGCGGTACACCCCCAGGGCTTCCTACCCGGGTTGTGCCTGTCATGTCCTCAAACATCCTAACGAATACTACGACCACTGCACCTCTGATGATCCTGTGAGCTATTCGAACTCACACTACATCAGGAGCATGCAAGGTTGGTCTGCCTGCTTCGCCACGAACTAATCTGCCAGATAGCCTTTTTCCCGCCAATCCGGAAATACCAATGCGTATTCGGAGGATTATTCCTGAACGTTTTCGGGATCATCGGAAATGCATCCGAACGTCACCTCAAGCATCCAGGGTGAATATCCACCTGACGCTCAGCTTTTTTCAAACCTAGGAGGCCCGACGTTTACGCCTTCAGCTGCCTTTCCAGTATCGTCGGACCGAGCTTATCCAGCGGCACTTATAGGGGTTTTGTCCAGACTTTCACCCACAGAGACCCCAGGCATGTCTGGAGAAAGATATTTGGAACTGCACCAGCTGCCTATCCTGAAAGCTACCCAGTTGCAACTACAGGGTTATTAACCGGGATTCCATCAATTGCGATCTCAAGCGTAACATTGGGAGGATTCTCGGGTAACTATCCGCCTGCCAATCAACAAACCAATTCGATAGCTCCTTCTGCAACCTACGTGGCAGCTTATCAGGGGGCATATCCGGCTGCACTTCCTGCAAACTGCCCGGCAGCTCATCAGGGTGCCTGCCCGGCTACCGCCGCAACAACCTATCCGGCGGCTTATCAAGGTGCCTACCCGGCTGCTCCAGCAGCAGCCTATCCAGCTGCACACCCTAGAATATATTCGGCTGTATATTCAGGAATCTGTCCACCTACCTATCCGGTAGCATACCCGACCGACTATACAGGGGCAAATAAGCAAGCGCAAATAGGTCCCAACGTGATCTCCCTCTCTTTCTGGCATGGATTACGAAAATTCTTTGGAGGCATTCCACGGGTGAATCTGATTCCGGAATTCTGGGGAAGGACTATGAGGAGCCAGCAGTTTTCCTACGCAGTATTGAGGTCAATTTCGTCAATATATGCATCCCGGAAGTCCAAAAAACAATAACCACAGTCTCATCGTTGAAAGAGGGATGCTCTGCAATAGTGAGAAGATTACCGAGTCCAGATTTCGCCTGGGAACAGTTTATGGACCTCCTCCTCAAGCACTATGATTCTCCGACTATCTTGGTGAGGTTAAAGGCTCCACACTATTCCATTCGGCAAACGGATAAAAAATCAGTAGGGGCGTTTTTACATCGAAAGAGACTGTTGTATAAGAGACTCCACCCTCACACCTTCAAGCAGAGTTAGGTTATAGCTCTGATGGCACTAATCCGCCCGGAAATCCGGCAAGAAATCAGAACCTCCGCTCCCATGACTTTCGAGGCCCTATTATCACGGGCTTTCGAAGCTGCTACGGGAAACTTCATCCATCCGGATAACCTGAGACTAATTATGATGTCCCAGGGTAAAGTAACCCTTTTAATCAGACTTGGGGTATCACCAGATCAAATTGACGTTCCTAATGAATAATGAACTCGCTGAACTGGTTATCCCGGCATTACCCTGGATCTATGACCAGAAAATCTGTATCAATATTCCGGATGTAAGCCTTTGCGTGGGATACCAGGTACACTATTCATTTAACAAACTGGATGCCTGCATGGCAGCAAGACGAATCCCCGGTGATCCAAATAGAGGACAAATTCCCCTCGGTTTGGGAGAATAAATTTAATGACTTCTTGCAGCGATTCCAAAATACCTTGGGTCCTCGAAGACATTTAACTCAAACTCATTCGGCTCAGCATGAACTACAACAAGTGCAGGAAATACAAGCAGAAGGAGTCATTGAACCTTGTCAATCGAAGTATGGTTCGCCCATTGTCATGGCCAAAATAATATGGAAAACTGAGATTTTGCATCGACTTTCGTAAATTAAATTAGATTTCGGACGATGCTACTGATACTCTACCATGAATTGAAGACTTGATTGAAGTATTAGAGAACACGAGTGGTTCCTCAACCCTGGATTTACGTACGGGATTTTGGCAAGTGACTCCACATCCGGACTCCCAGGAATATACGGCTTTCGCCTAAAGAACGCGCCCATCAACGTCCAATGTTTGATGAGCCAAACAGTCCTACAGGGATAAATAAATAAGTTTTGTATTATATATTTGGATGACATTATCGCATACTTGAAAAATTGGCAAGATCACCTCCTGCACTAGAGAGGTCCAAAAAAAGCATCTGTTCAAATGTTCATGGGCGACTGAAAATTCGTATAGCCTAGGCAAAATCAGAATATATCAGAGGCCAGGCAGTTGAATCCTCAAATTATACTTTTCATCCCTATCATACGCTGTAATTGGTTAATATTTTTCGGTTTAGGGAATTCTAATATTGTTTGTATTTTGTCATCGTCTATTTGGAGTCCTTTATCGTTAACTTTAAAACCTAAATATTTCATCTCCGAGCCGCCGAACTCACATTTTTCCGGGCCTATCCTTAAATTTGCTTAATTTATTTTGCCTAATACGATATTTGAATATTCTGAATAGTCTAAAACTCTCTGGAAAGTGGCTGGAGCGTTGTTCAAACCAAATGGCATCCTTTTAACCCTGCATTGCTATTGGTAGTAGAATCGACGAATGCGGTATTCGTCGGTTCGACTACCAATAGTAACGCGGGGTTAAATTGGTACATGCCCTCTCCAGGGACTGTGAATGCTGTTATTGGTTTCGAGTGCTCGTCTAATGGTATTTGTAACTCATCTAATTTTAACCCGATTTTTCAAAAGAACTTTGCTGATCTTACAGTGTCCAATATTTTGGTAATGAGTGGGATTGTATAGAGGTCATTTTTTAATCAATTATTTCTTTATTCTTTGGGCTCACGTGGTAATATTGCTGTTTAATGGGTCAATTTTATGATTTGTCAAATGAGTTGCCCTATGTTTTTTCCCCTGATGTATTTTAATTTTGTTTTCTAGAAGTTTTTCTAATTGGGATTGTTGGCTTTTGTCAAGCTCAATAATGCCTTCGCAAATTTCCGGTAACCAGTTATCTTGTTCGTTCACTTTCGCTAATCTATCTGAAATATTATTGAAATTGATCGCTTTATTTTTAGAATTAACCCATTGATTTCTGTTATCAATTTCCGATATCTCATTGGCTTTTTCAGTTTCCTTTTCTAATTTTTTCGGATTAGTAACTTTTTTATTCTTCCTGGTTTTCGGTTAACTTACACTAAATGAGTCTTGTGTGATTAGGTTGTCACTAGTGTCTTGGGTTAGGATGCTCTCTAGGGGTTGGAATTTCTTGTTATAGTTACTAGGCGGATTTCGCTATCTTCTAACATTGGACTGCTTTTGTCAAGCTCTTTTGTACTTTTGAGGTTAATACTACCTCCGAATTTCGGTGTTCTATCTGAATTTCTATTTTCATTTTTTTAATTAGTGATTTCTCCCTAATATTTCCATTTTGGCTTTCCTTAGTTTCTTTTACTCGAATGTCAGGTTTAGTTTATTTTCTTAGCTTCTGTTATTGGGAGAGGTCATCCGATCCTATTATTATACAACTATATCCACGGTTTCTCTATTCGCGACCATTAATTTTCGCGAAACGGGTTCAAAAATTGAATATTTAGAATTCTGGCGTTTCGGTATTAGGTTGGACTATTTTTGGTCCTCATACCCGCCCTTCCAGTTTCTCTGGTTGTACGCATAATATGGTCATTCTATTTTAAAATGGCCCTATATACTACAAGGATAAATATTTATATTATTTGTATTCTCATTTGTTTTCGTTTTTTTTTTGTATGTTGTCACACAATTTTTGATTTTTATTTCCGTATTTCGATTTTTGGACATTTTGTTTTTAATTATTATTTCTTGAATTACTTTCAGATTTTTCTGTAGTAAATTCAATCATTGGTTTACTTTGACCTTGATTTGAGCCCAACGTCATTTGATTAAGCATTGCTAACATTTGGTTGGAAGGTTTGTAAGGATATCTGCATCTATTGTTTGTGAATCTAGGTTGGTAATTTGGGTGGAATCTAGGTTGAAAGATTTGGTTGAGGACCAGGCTGAAATCCAGATCTGAAGTTGGGTCTGAAATTTGTTTGAAGTTTATATGAAAAAGGTAGGAATAGAAATCCAAATGGAGAGAATGGAAATCGATTTTTGTATTGTTTTTTTCCAGGGTTATTTTGGTTTTGGTTTCCGTTCTGGTTATCAGTTTGACCCTCCCCCCTTTTTTTTCTTCTTTATTGTTCTCGAAATTATTTTTGTCCCCGTTACCGTTATCACGCTCTTATTCCTTTTACCGAAAATTTTAGGTTCAGTAATTTGCAAAACTTGTCCTCGAATTTTTTATTTGACCAGGCCATTTTCCTATTCTTTACCTGAGTCCTCTAATTGTTTAAAAGTTTGAAAATCGTTCTTTTTAATATACATTTTGTATTCTATGCGAAGGTTTTCATGGGTTCTACGTAATTCCCATTCACCACTTTATCTAGGATAAAATTTTGTAAATAATTTCCTAATTTCTGTCAGCTATGAATGAATTTCTTCAATTTCCTCATTTCTGTCAGGTATGAGTGAATTTCTTGTGTCCGTTTTTGATTACATAATTTAATTTTTTATCTGATTTTCTCGGAAAAACTACATAAAAAAGTTGTTTGGTTCAGAGGGGGCCATAATTCGGTGACAGGCTCTGACCCCTATTTACTAGCTGATTTGAAGGTCAACTACTGTTTTCTGAATAGAACACACTATTTTTGACCCTGGACTCGAAAAGAGCAGGTAGATTCGGCAACGACCTGGAAGTCGATCTTGAGCCTCTTTTCGTTGAAGGTACTTCCCATGATAAGCACATTCAACGATAAGAGGCGAGATTTACTTGATTCGTAGCATCATTTTCATCACGTTTTTCTTAATGCTTTTCTCTAAACCTTACAACATCCAAAATTAGAATTTGACTTCCAAATGACCTTCATCTTAGACTTATAATCCACTTTAAGGTCACTGCCAAATATACCTACTCTTTTCGAGTCCAGAGTAAAAAATGGGTGCTTCCCATTAAAAGCTTAAAGTTGACAACTTTTCTTAACGTGAAATTGTTCGGTCTTTCCGAGTCCAGGGTCAAAAAAGGGTTTCCTATCCGGAAAACAGAAGTTGGCCTTCAAATCACCTTAAAAATAGAGGACAAGGTCTGTGTCACCAACTTATGGCCCCCTCCGAACCAAAGAACTTGTGTATGAAACTTTTTTTCTATCTTGTTTTTCGAAGAAGATAATTGGGATTAAAGATTAAAATGGGTTACCCTGTGTATATTATTATGTATAATTTATCCGGAAAGAGTCCTCGTTCGTTGCACTTAGCGTGCACGCCCTATTATTATTTATAAAATATATGTGCGATCCGCGACGGGTGTATGCCGTATACAATGCCGTCAATTATATTAAAAAACATGCATTTTCATACTTTTTGAATAAAATTGTTATAAAATATATTACTTTCTTTATATTTCACATTTACATCAGTTGATTTCCAATACAAGATATTTTTAATGAAATTCAAAACATAAAGGCGATGTTCGTCGCACGTTAATGCCGTCAGAATGCAAGCGATATGCGCCACAATTGATGACCCATACGTTACATCAGGTGAGTGCACATTCTGCACATCGATCCGCAGATCACACGCCATCACTGTGCTAGCATATTGTTATCTGGGGTATTTCGAAGTTATTGAAACCATACATGTACGCTCAGAAATGAAGGAGTAAAATGGAAGAAAATTTTAAGTTTACAACTCTTTAAAGGTAATTCGAAATTACAAAATTAAGGTTACAATGGTTTTGACCTTTAATTTTAATAAGTCTATGTATAAACGTGGAGGAAGCATAAAGGCCGAGAGTAAAGCCCGAGACCAAACAGACGTGCTACGCGCACGTTTGTGTGAATAATTGTGGTTCATGCACGAAATACTTCAAAAACTGTTCCGATTGGGTGATTGTTACCTAATGGACATTCCGCGGATTCTGTTCGGTTCATTTCTCTAAACACGCCGCTGTTCATGTTTATTATCGCCCGCCGCCCTCCGAGAGTAATAGATGTATATATTCCACGCAAAATCGTGTGCCTCTTTATTTTATCCAATATTGCAAACACGTCACCATTGCACGTTGATAATACAATCTGTTCTTCAGTTGGCATGGGTATAAGCATATGATTTTTTGTTTTCAATCGAATCGGTGAATAGGGAGAAAAAACGAATCTTCGAAGTTCAAATATCTGGTTTGGATTTTTGTGGGGAATAAGTCGAATAAATGGAAGTTCTTCAATTTGAAATCCAAGTATTAGTGAAGAACGATGCCTGACAGGAATTGGTCGCGCGGCAGGTGAAGGAGTCTCGGACCTGGCACGAAGAGAAGGCTCGGCAGTTTTAGAAGGCCTCGTAGAAGAAACAGTACTAGCAGGAGGTGAAGTCCTTTTTGGAAAATGTCTATCTGAAGAATAAGAAGATCTCCCACGAGGAACACCCGGAATAGGGTCGCCATTAGGCAAACACTCGAATTGCAGACTCATCGCTGTAACAAGCAATAGAGGATTACATTTCTATTAAAGTAAACAATCGTATATTGGTATATCATGAGTTCTGAATGTTGTCGTAATTGCCAATGTAGTCGTCAACTGTTTGCAACGTTTTTACACAATTCTGCATGTCATGAAAAAGCCTTCGACATTATTTCTCCAGATTTCTCAAAAATCTCTGGAGAAAGGTTAATTTGGGTTTAATTATCATCGAATTCGATTACAATTTCTAATTACCTCTTCAACATATGAATACGATTTTTTATTACAAATCCAACCATATAAGAAAAGCATTTTTCCTCAAAAATGTAGATCAGGCCTTTCTTCATAGGTATCGCAGTATTTCTTTCAATACACAGTAAATGTCAGTTGATCAATTTGATCTCAAAATTGGATCAAAATGATATGCAACGCTTTTTTTAAATTTCAAATTTCTTATTTGAGCAATAATTTACGCTTTTGAATGATCCGATTTTCAAGATCAATTGCCTGTCGTAAATTTTAATGAGTAGCAACTGTCAAGTGTTGATTCCTATATGCCTATTTTGCCTATATTTGCCTATATTCCTATTTTACCGAATACTTGAACTAATTGAATCTAAATAGTATATTGTGATGCTAGCGCGTCAAGTAGATGATTCATGAAGAGGGTGAATCACCTACCCGCACGTACATTACATACTAATTTTTGAAACATCTATCATGAGAAGTTCCTTCTTAAAACGATAAAATTCAAGGGTGAGACGGTACAGTGAATAAGAAATAAACTGTGATAAAGCGTGGTGGGGTCCAGGGGCGATGCCTCTGCGGGGGGTCGGCGGGGAGGGGAGCCCCTCAAGAGGAAAAACACCCTTTTTTAAGTGAAAAAAGAGGAAGCAGAATATTTATTTGAAAGTAGGGAGAATAGGCAGGGTGTCTTTCACTCATTTTTAAATTTGGACACTGGTGATTGCACAAGTAAATAACTGCTGTGACTTTCGTAAGAAAGTTACGTTTTCTGATCTGTCAACACTGAACTTTGTACACATCATGTTGTCATGACTACATGTTTTGTCAGAGTCCTACCCCGAATGTAAATGCTGTTTTGTGATTGGCCATCAGCAGTGGGCGAATATCCTATGCGTTTCTCTTCGCCCAATCGAACCTGTTTGCACTCGTGGCGCAGCCACGAGAACTCGAACTTAAAATGCAGGTATTTCAAAAAAAAAAAAAAAACTTTTTGAAGCTAAAGAAATAAATACCAGAGCTATAGAGGCTTATAGATCGATATAGAAAAATTGGAATTTTTCTCCCACACTGAAATTCAAGGTTTTCTAAAACATTCCTTGTTGGTCCTAGAAAGATGTGAATCTTCTGGACTTATATTTTTTAAGACAAATTAATCTTTGTCGTTTGAAAGTTTCATCATTCGGTTGAAAATTTAATTATTTTGTTGAAAATTCTACAACTTTTTTAGATGGTCATTGTTTAAAATTTTCTTCACTCTTGACTGGAGAATCTTTCTTGGTTGAAAATTCAACACTTTTGCTTAAAATTCATTGATTTTTGTTGAAAATTCAATTAACAATCCCAATGTAATAATTACCAAATATAGTTTTTTTCAAAATGCTAATCTCAATTTTTCTATATAATTGACTCATTTATTTACGAAATCTTTACGTTTCAAATTTCCACGATGTCAGATCGAATTTGCATTATTCTTGGAGGAAACTCCTCTCCTTTTCTTTTTTCAAACAAATTTTACTATTGTAACTGAACTTCAATGCTCTGCCTAATGGTAATTCATTATATTTCGATGGTTAAAAATTACGTTCCAAAACACTTTTACTATTTATATAATTTCTTATGTAATTCTTTTAGTAGATTCAACCGTGGATTTCTGATGAGGTTACTATGACAAGTGACGAAACGTCAAATTTTATTAAATATTATTTGGTCTGGAAGTGTTGTTAATTTTCTTTTATATAAAAATTTGGTGTTTTCGCATGACCGTAATATACAGTAAATATATTGTCATTGCTTGCTATCTAGTTCTGTACTACCAACTGTCAAATAGGTAATTAATATAATATCTATTATTTACATTGACAAAAGAAAATTCTGCAATTTTTTCTCAATTTGTTTGTTGGAAAACTTAATTTTGAAAATAAAACATAAAATTGAGCCAAGAAACGCAGTCGACATGATTTTCGTAATTATTTCGAATTAATTGTTTCTTTTTAATTGTGTATCCTATTCTATCATATTCTATCATCATATATCATATTCTGTCCTAATATTTTTTATTCTATAACTCTGTATTATGGCAAAAACATTTCATGAGATTTCATCGCGTACCAGCACCTGCAAGAGGTAGGAGATTTTTTCTCTCTAAATAATGAAAAATCACTTTTCTTATACAGAAACAATTCGAGGTAGGACAACATTATTTTTTCTAAAAACTTATAATAATAAATGTCTTGGCGCTTTTTGCAAGCGTTCTTTTCAAAATTTATAGTAAAATTTGACTTCAACCCGTTAATATTGTATCATCTTCAAAATAATACAATTTCAGGTATAAAGATATGTGGTTTACACACATATCTAACCACTGCATTGTCCATGTTTATTTTCACCCGCTTTTCTCTCAAAGTAAGAGGTGTATATATTTCACGAAGAACCTCTCTATATTTCATTTTTTCGTATATTGCAAAGTCGTCACCATTGGACGTTGATAATACAATTTGTTCTACGGTTGGCATAGGATTATGAACATTTGTTATTGTTCTCAATTGAATTAGTTTATCGAAAGGAAAAGCGTATTTCCGAAGTTCGAATATGCGGGTCGGATTTCTGTGGAAAATAAGTCGAATCGATTTAAGTTCTTCAAGTTTAACACCAAGAAGATAAGAAGGATGCCTGGCAGTAGGAGACCTCGACCTGGCACGAAGAGGAGGCTCCACAGGAGAATAAGGCCTGGGAAAAAAAAGAGTCTTTCTGGAGAATGAAGTCTGGCAGGAAAGAGAGATCTTTCTGCAGAATATCTGTCAGAAGAAGGTTTGCAACGGACAATGCGAGGAATAGGGTTGCCGTTAGGTAAACAGTCAAATCGTGAACTCAACTCTGAACAAGAAACAAGAGGATTAAATTTGTATTTTTAGAAAAATTTTATTTTCTGATAGGATGATAGGATAGGTTTCTAGTACAAAAATTTGCCCCTAGGGTGCATGCTATAGCATTGAAATCGGTCGTGTCTAAATCTCTGGTAGTTAAAATATCTTTTTACTCTAGATAGTTGAGGAAACAATCTAAACCCCAAATTGCATACGTAGTAAAATCTGCGATAGGAAAAATTAGTAGAGAAATTATTAAACACTACAAAAAGAATAGAGGTAATTAGTATGTTATTTAACATATATGACTTCATTTTCCTGTAAAATTACTGTTCTCTGTAAAAATATGCACAGCCGATGCGAGTCGATGGGATTCGATCGAAGATAAGCTGTGACTTTGAGACCAAAGCAATGGTTATCGGGCGCTTTCATTTATTTTCTTTATTTGTAAATAAAGAACAAAGTATATAAATAAAAACAAAGTAGTTGATCAAAATAAAATATGTCTGAATGAGAATTATTGTTTTTAAATCCAGAAGCCAGGAAACCTGCAAAATTGAAAAATTATTGAAACTTTATTTTTTCACTGGAAATTTTCTACATTTAAAAAAAATCGAGATGCGAAAAGTCAAATTAATTTCAAATTATTAATAGTTTGCAACATGTATGTTTGTATTTAATATACTTTCTTACTTTCACGGGTTTGAGAGTCTTCAAAAATCCTTTAAAAATTCATATCATCAAATCAATAATTTATTATAAGCCTAACTTAACCTACACTACTTCATTCCATACACCATTATTTTGATTTAGTGGAAGCGAAAGCCCTAGCCTTAAACTCACTACCTTCGACAAACTGAAATTTGCTTCTACCTCCCCGATTCGTTCCCCAATACCAAAAGAAATGGTGCATCTCTCCTACTACACCCCAGAACTGAAACTACTTCTCATAAAGCACTGCCGTAATAGCCTTAGCCACTACAACTTATTCCCCTACCTCTTCCAAAAACGGCTTTTTGTCTATCCTACATGTTACATACTTGCCCTTCACACAAAAACGTACTTTTACCTTTGCTTTACTTTTCCCACCTTTCCAGGCTCTACTTTTCGATTACCCTTGTTTTACATCATTCGAAAAATAATGTTTTTATCTTTCTTGAATAAAAGTTTACATACTTCATCGAATTTTGAACATATTCTCTATCCTACCGGTCACTTGTCTTTTACACAGTTTTCTAAAACCTTATTCCACTTCATCCTTCATCTGTTTCATCCTCAGCAAGACCTCCTCTTACCTTCACTTTACTTTGCCAACCTTTTATACTCTACTTTTTCCTTATCTTTATTATATATCATTCACCTAGATTCTCATTTTAGATGAAAAAGAATGATACGTAAGCTTATGACACTCACCAAATTAAGATGCGTGTTTCTCTGAAAGCAATTTTTCGAAATTCCAACTTCAAAAATGCCCCGAAGACTCGTTTTTCAACCTAAAGACTTCATCTTGGACTTAAAATGTCGGGAATTTATTCGGATATATAACCACATATATAACTTCATGAAGACGATAAGGGTCCTTTTCATGAGGACGCCTGCATATGTTGTAAGCACTTTTCGTTTTAATTTTCTTTTAATGTATACGAATGGAAGCGTCGATATTTACTTCGAATTTACAGAAAAGTTATAAAACGGAAATTCTAGTGTATATATATAAAAACTAAAGGTTAACAACCACCGCAGGGTCCCACTGGGAGCAACTGCCATCTAAAAAATGACATCCGCTCCCAGTAGGACCGCGGTAAGTTCCACTCATGGCCACGTCTCACAACCGTAAGATGGGTGGTCACAGGACACGACGAAATCACAACGACAGGCCGGCGAAACCCTCGTGTGTTTTGAGGACACGAAGC
>JAABKJ010001715.1:0-29940 GCA_011634705.1 Andricus grossulariae
CAAATGTGGGGGAAATACAAAGACCGAGCGCGTAGCGCGAGGTAAACACATCATCGAGCGTGAAGCGCGAGATAAATGTATTATCGAGCGCGAAGCGCGAGAACCAACAGTCGCGCGCCCTAGGCGCGCTCAAACTTGCGCAGCGGCAGATATTTTTTTATTACAATTGATTGTTTAAAAAAAAGGATACTTTTAAGAAAAATTGTTTAATTTGCAACTGTTTGGATTAACTGTGTAAATTACTGAAAATTATATGGATTACGCTAGATGACTTGGTTTACCTAAGAGAAATTAAAAGAAAAAGACTTGAATTTTTACCTGAAAAGATCAATTTTCAACCCAAAATGGAATTTTTAAATTTTCAATTAAGAACATTTAATATTCAACAAAATACAAACAACAAATTTTGAAGAAAATAGTTGAAAACTATTTGGATTACCTTTGTGAATGAGTGAAAATGATATGGATTACTCTGGATTACAAGTTAATTACTTGATGTACCTTAATTACTTTGAATCACCAAGATGACAAGTAGTTTACTCGGATTCCTGCGGATTACCATTTCGAATAAGCGAGCTGTGCAGCCGATTACCAGAGTTATTTCTCTCTCGCGTTCACTCTGTGTAAAAAATTGCCCACCTTTCACGAATTTTTATTTACCAAAAAGAGGATAAATGTCATGCAAGAATTAAAATTGGAGACCTATTTTTTGAGCCCAGGAGTCTAATTTCTCACATGAATCAACGTCATGATGTCAATAAATTTCGGTCAGGGGAGAAATCAAGATCACTGACTATCATGGCGCCGAAGGCGTCGATTCATCGCACTTACTTAATTTTTGGTGAGAAAGCAGGAAGCATCTCATAAATTCGTGACGAGGGTATGAAAGGACCATCACATCGTCTGCCGATCTTGCATGCATTGCAGAAATACATGCACGCACAGTTTCCTCGGTACGTAAACGCAAACGGCCGAAGGTACGATCGCGGCCATAAACAATCGCGAGATCACTATTTATGGCAAGCTAATTAATTCCTTTGCGTTTTCAGCCACTTCCCATGCAAAATACGAAAGGTGCTGCTTTATGGGTTCCTATGCAATATAAATGATCTGATAAAATGTTGGAACACCGATGACCACATGCAGGGCGATCAGGACACGCTCCTGCGTGAGGATTTGCGATTAGGATAAGCAATGCGTTTCAAGTGTTATTATTGGAAATATAAAACGATCAAAGAAACTTTACTGGCACACGCGGCCGTTTAAGAGTCTTTTGGAATCCATGAATATTCATAGCCCGAAACGACTGCACGTATTCTCAGAATTCTCAGAATGAGTAACTTTCGTCTCGTCCCGATTCATTTACATTTGTAGAGGCTGCACGGGCGAGAAATTACGTTTCGTGATAAATTCTGCTTTATTAAGCAAGTTCATTAATATGCATTTTGTCAATATTCCGCCCTATACGTGACGTGATTTCTGTAAAAGGAATTAAATTCCATATTTTATGGAATTTAATTTTAGTCTGCTGCAAATATTGATTCAATTATTTCTAGCAGTAACAGAAATGATGAATTTTTGACAAAAAACATGAATTTTTAACCTGAAAGATGAATTTTTGAGGTAATTTTCTGCAAAAGCAAAATATCAACAAAATACATGAAGTTTCAATGAAAAAGGATACATTTTCACCAAAAATGAAATAGCTAAATTTAAGCCTCAAATCTCATTTTTTAAATGAGACCAGGAACATTTCTTGGAAGAATCTTCAACCAGGAAAATATATTTTTAACAAAGTAGTTTAAAATAATTTTCAATCAAAAAACAACGATTTTTCAACAAAAAAGTTCAATTTTCAACCAAAAGGATGAATTTTTAACTGAAATGATAAATCTTAAACTAGGAAAAAATTACTTTTTAAAAAAATGGGTCAATTTTCTACAAAGAAATTAATTTTTAGCCATATCAGATGAAGTCTCAACGAAAAATTTAATAGTTGATATGCGAACAAGAAGGAGTTTAATTTAAAATCAAAAACAGTTTAATTTAACCAAAAAAGACGAATTTTCAACAAAATAGTAAATTCCTCAAACAAAGCAGACTAATTTCTAAGGAAACACTTGACGTTTTACAACAAAGGATACTTTTTAACAAAATTGTTCAATTTTTAACAAAGAAATATAGATTAGGTTTCAACAAAATAGATGAATTTTGAATCAAGAACATGAATTTTTCACCAAGAAGAATAATTAAAAATATAATAATTTTCAACTTAAAAAGATAAATTTTTATTTAAAGAAATCGAAACGTTACATTTTCAATTTAAAAAAATTTGTTTACAAATAAAGAACTTTTGAAGAAATAGTTAAATTTTCAACCAAACAGATAAATTTTCAACTAAAATGATATATTTTCAACCAAACAATCAATTTTTAACGAATTAGTTCCACTTTCAACTAAGTAGTTGAAGTTTCAACTCAAAATAATCAATTTTTAAACACAAAGATTAATTTTTTACCAAAAAAGTCGAATTTTCATAAAAATGCATGAATTTTTAATAAAAAAAGTTAATTGGCAACCAAATAGTTGAATTTTCAAACAAATACATGAATTTCCTAGCAAGAAGATTAATTTTATCCAAAAAAATTCAAGAAATACATGAATTTTCAACGAAGAAGTTGAATTTTTACCTATAAAAAATGAATTTCAAGCCAAATTGGAAATCGAAATGAAATGAGCTAACAAAGTCATGGAAATTGATAAATTTTTATAAATTATCGGGAAATTTATGAAGCTTTCGAGAATTCATAAATAATTATAAAATTTTATGGGAATTTGTGAAATTTTATGGAAAGTTCTATGAAAGTTTATGAAGATCTAGGAAGTTTCAGAAAACTTATAACAAACTTTTGAAAGGTTATGAAATTTTCCGAAATTTATGGAAGTTTTCAAGAAGTTTATGAAGGTTTGTTGAAATTTAATTTAATATAATTTTCAACACTAAAAGATTTAAGTTTTAAATTAAAAACAGTTATATTCAACCAAAAAAGAGGAATTTTCAACAAAAGAGTTGATTCCTCAAACAAAGCAGATTAATTTCTCAGAAAACACTTGACTTTTTACAACAAAGGATGCTTTTTAACAAAATTGTTTAATTTTTGACAAAGAAACATAGATTAGTTTTCAACAAAATAGTTGAATTTTGAACCAAAAACATGAATTTTTGACCAAGCAGAATAATTTTGTACCAAAAAATATAATATTTTTTGACTAAAAGAGATACATTTTTATTTTAAAAAATCGAAACGTTACATTTTCAATTGAAAAAATATTTGAAAAAAAAATCTTTCGAAGAAATAGTTCAATTTTCAACCAAACAGATAAATTTTCAACTAAAATGATGTATTTTCAACCAAACATTCAATTTTTAACGAAGTAGTTCCACTTGCAACCTAGTAGTTGAAGTTTCAACTCAAAATAATCAATTTTTAAACACAAAGATTAATTTTGTACCGAAAAATTCGAATTTTCATCAAAATGCATGAATTTTTAATAAAAAAAAGTTAAGTGGCAACCAAATAGTTGAATCAACAAAATACATCAATTTCCAAGCAAGAAGATTAATTTTCTCCAACAAAATTCAACAAATACATCAATTTTCAACGAAGGAGTTGAATTTTTACCTATAGAAAATCAGTTTTCAAGAAGTTTATGAAGGTTTGTT
This sequence comes from Andricus grossulariae, assembly GCA_011634705.1. Taxonomy (NCBI): domain Eukaryota; kingdom Metazoa; phylum Arthropoda; class Insecta; order Hymenoptera; family Cynipidae; genus Andricus; species Andricus grossulariae. Next base: position 3,725 of record JAABKJ010001715.1, read on the forward strand.
GAAATTTAATTTAATATAATTTTCAACCCCAAAAGATTTAAATCTCAAATTAAAAACAGTTGAATTTAATCAAAGAAGAGGAATTTTCAATAAAGTAATTGAATCCTCAACCATAACAGATTAATTTTCAAAAAACGGCTGACGTTAAGAAAAAGGTCAATTTAAGCAAAATTGTTTAATTTTTAACGAATAGGATTAATTTACTACCGCAAAAGATGAATTTTTACAGGCGAGAAATTACGTTTCGTTGTGATTTCTGCTTTATTGAGCAAGTTCATTTATATGCACTTTGTCATCATGCCGCCCTATACGTGACGAGATTTTCATAAGAGGAATTAAATTCCGAATTTCATGGAATAATTTTAGTTCGATTTACGAATTATCGAATAAAAATATATGACTAAATTACTGACGGCAATAGCTAAGTGGTGATTCTTGACTCATCAAGATCTTAAATGTTAAGCACAAATGGGCGCGGTTTACTATTGGATGGGTGACCGTTCGTAAATCTCGTTTAGTCGCGTTTTCACAACCTGTGGACCTACCAAGAAAAGGATAAGAGTGAAATAACGCTATTAGTATGAAATTCCTGCGTATGATGTACTGTAAAACGCTGATGGATACAGTAGTTAATAAAATCATCCTCAAAGAATGTGGTGTAGAGACTAGTTGACATATGTGAAGGAAATTCGTGTTAAGATTGTTTGGGCATGTTGACAGAATGAAAGATGAACGACTATCGAAACAAGAGTGTCAAGATGAATGGCAGTGTGCCCAGAGGCAGACCGCGGAAAGAATGGTTAGAATGTGTGAATAAAACCTAATTCGAAGAGACTAAGAAACCATAGAAACAGAAGAGCTTGCATGAAAAAACGCATGGACGTGACGGAAGCTAGAGAGGTATGCCAGGACAGAAAAGTGTGGCGACAAATAGTTTATAAGAAATAAATGAAGAAGAGTGTCAGTGGAGTAAATGACGCCTGAAACAAAAAACCGTGGATGCTAATGAGCCCAAGTGGGGAGCGTAACATGATGACTTTTTGAGGCTCTTCACTTGGCGTGATCACTAGAGAGATTGGTCAGCAACCTGGGTCGAAGTAGTGTTGCGGAACGAACGTGTTATTAAAATAAATGACACGGAAAATCTAGATCAATCATTACTCAAAAAACATTACTCCCTTCCTCACCGAGTGAGTCACGCTTATCCCGAAAGGGAAAAAATGGCCTAATGGTGTACTATATTTTGAAGGCATTTAATTTAGAATATTTGTGTTCCAATAGTTCAATTTGGAAGATTGACAGATGAAACTTCTTCGATTTTAACTATTCGCAATTTAACATTCTTAAATTTTGAAGTTTTAAAACTGGAAACTCTTGAGTTTCAAAGATATATTCATCAAATTTCTTAAGTTTTAATGATTTTCAGAATCAAAAGTAAAGTTTTAAATTTTTAATCTTTTTAATGGAAAATATTTCGAATGAAAAGCATCAATATTACAGATTTGTTAACTCTAAAGCTCAAAATTTGCATGATTTAAAATTTTCTAAAATAAAAAGTCTTCAATTTTAATGATTTTAAGTTCAAAGTTCTACAATTGTGAAGAATTCTAATCGAAAATGCTTGAATTTTGGAAATTTACAATTGAAAATTGTTAATTTGCAAGATTTGTATTTTAAAGGTACGTTATTTCAAATTTTTCTTTAAATAGTTCAATTTTAAAAATTATTCATGTATTTCAGTAAATCGCAATTCAAGAGTTTTCTATTTTCAAGTTTAAAAATTGAAAATTCTTAAATTTTAAAAACGTATTAATAAAATTCTTTAAATTTTTATCATTTTAATAATTAAGAGTAAAGTTTTCAATTCTAAATCTACCAAAGTGAAGAAATTTCTAACTAAAAGCATCAAAATTACAGAATTTTTAATTGTAAAACTTACAATTTGCATTATTAAAATTTTTTTCACTTAAAAGGCCTTCAATTTTAATGATTTGCAATTCCAAGTTCTGTAATTTTGAAGAGTCACAATGAGAAATTTTTGAACTTTGAATATATGTAATTGTAAATTATTTAATTTTCAAGATTTATATTTTTAAATTATATCCTTCAATTTTGAAGACTCAGATTTGCGAATTCTCTAATGTCAACAATTTACAAGTTAAAATTCATTTATTTTATAGAGGTTCGAATCAAAATTCTTAAATTTTTATGATTTGAAAATTAGAAGACAAGTTTCCGATTTTCAATCTTTCATGTTAAAGAAATCTTGAATGTCAAGCATTAAAATAACCGATTTTTTCATTGTAAAACTTAAAACATGTATAATTTTTAATTTTTGTAATCACAAACTCATCAATTTTAAAGATCTGCAATTTAAAGATCTGAAACTTTGAAGAGTTACAATTAAAAGATCTTCAATTTTTAAAATAGAAAAATAAAAATGCTTGAATTTTGATGATTTTGAAAATTGTAATTCAAGCTTTTAATTCTATATTCTTCGAATTGCAGTAAAAGTTTCATCATTTTTCATTTAAAATTTAAACATCTTCAATTTTAACGATTTACAATTCAAAGTTTTGCAATTTTTATGAGCTACAATGAAAAATTCTTGAATTATGAATTTAGGTTGAGTTAATTCAACTTAAGTTAAGTAAATTCAAAATACTAATATAATAATTATTATAATATACTAAAATAATAATTGCAAACTATTCAACTTTCCAGATTTATATTTTAAACGTCGGTAGTTTTTTGTTTGAATAGTTTAATTTTGAAGGTTTATGATTGTTGATTCTTTAATTTTGACGAGTTGCAATTCAAAAGTCTTTAGTTTTGAATATTTGCAATTGAAGATTTTAATTTTGAATGTATATTATAGAAAATGATGCAATTAGGAATGTCTTTTTTTAATAGTTCAATTTAAAAAATTGAGAATTATTGAAATTCAAAGATTTAAAATTGAAATTTATTCAATTTTATAGATTTGCAATTTAAAATTGATCGATAATTAAATGTTTGCAGAGTTGCCGTACAGAACATGTTTTCTAAAAGTGGGGTTTCTGCATAAGAAATTCATCAAAAATCAAATACATGTTGTGTTAAAAGGATTCCAACTACCTCCCCATAAGAGTTTTCAAATGCAGTAAAATAATAAAATACTTATTGTTCAAAGAAAAATCCCTTGAGTAAAACTGTTTACCACTTTTTTCAGCAACAAAGTACCAATCAAATTCCAACCTAAAATCTTTCAACACTGAAAAAAATTGTTTAGCTGTCCCAGCTGGAAGTTTAGCTGGATTTCGTCTTCTAAGAAAATATAGCTGTGTCACCTAAATTTCTAGCTGTGTTACCTAAATATCTAGCTGTTTTAGCTAATTTTGCCATCTAGAAATTATCTAGCTAATTTATCTAGATAATTTCTAGATGGAAAAATTAGCTAAAACAGCTAGATATTTAGGTAACACAACTAGAAATTTAGGTGACACAGCTATATTTTCTTAGAAGACGAAATCCAACTAAACTTCTAGCTGGAACAGCTAAACCATTTTTTTTTGTCAACGAAAAATCGTCTGTCACAGTGCGATGTCGTCACACTAAATTTTTTGTCCACGGAGCAGAATAATTTGTTTAGATGAAAACTTTTTTATTCTTATTCAGCCTCACCATATCTCGGGTCCAAGTTTCTATTATTTTTGTAAACTGAAAATTGTTGTTCTGTATCATAATTTTTTCAGTCGGAATTAGTTTTGCTCTGATTGTTCAAAATATCTTCAATTGATGAAATTTGAATAGTATGTAAGGTGCAGTTCAAACTTGATTTTTTCTGTCGACAGAAGTAAATAATTTTTATCACTAGAAACGACAGTTTCGTGGTTGTAAATTTTCCTTAGAATATTCCCAGATATTCCTTCAAACTATTAGAGAAATTTCGAAATCGTAACTGCAATTCATATTCTAATACTCTTTTTGTCAGTCCAATAATCATAAATTTATCAAATGCAGATCTAAATCATATTTCTGGCTTATAAACTTTGTGAAATAAGTTCGTTGATTACACCTCAGTCCTGAATCTCACGATTAAGAGTCCATGAATACGCAAAAAACGATTTTATGAGGTAGGCTCTTATACTAAAACTAAGCACATGTCATAAACTAAAATGGGCGCATTTAGAAAATAAAGTCTGATGATTTCCGTGAATTTTCACTTTGGGAAAAGTTGTGTATTAAAGGCCACGAGTTCATGCATAAATTGTTCGTAATAGCTGACTGGTTTTCTCATCAAATAATTCCAAGACCTTAAAGCTAGCAGAGGGAGCTCATAAAATTTACATTTCTACAGATAGGCAATTACTTTCCCACGGTACTTTATACTTTCCAAGCACCCCATTCGTGAAAAATTCTACTTCACTGATGAAATGAAATCAACAAACTAAAAGTACTTTTAATTATGACGAACTGTTCAGGAGAAAGTTTTTCTTTTCAATCAGGGTGCCCGTAGGTCTGGTAAACCCCGAAAAACAGGGAAAAGTCAGGGAATTTTATTGTTCAGGGAAATTCAGGGAAAAGTTATGGATTTCAATAAAAGATTGCAGAAATCAGGGAGAAAATAAATAGCTGTCTAGGATAATAAATTTGAAATTTGAATTTGAAATTGTTTTATTCCATTTATAAAAGATTCTATGTTAAAAATTTTACAAAATTAAAATTCTGGTCTTTGAATGTTAATGGCCATGGAAAACGAAAAATTGGTCTGGTAAAAATCAGGAAATTTGAAAAGGAAGTTTTGCGGCCACCTTGTTATAATATTGATGTTAGTAATTTATTTGACTTTTTTTCATTTCTTTGTTTGCAGTTGCTTCCTTCTGTCGATTACATTTTGAATGACCAACTTCATTATTTGGTTCAGAATCCAACCATTGTGGTCGCAAATTAACGTCTTGTTAAAAAATCATATTTTTGTGTTGAAAATTCAACTATTTTTTTTAAAATTGGTATTTTTGGTGTAAAACTTTATCCGTTTTAGAAGAAATTTCATCTTTTTTGATAAAAATTGAACTGTTTGGTTGAAAACTAATCTTCGATTAAAGATTCAATTATTTTGTTGAAAATTCGATTTTTTTGTTAAATTCTACTATTTTTGATTCAGAATAAAAATCTTTTATGGTCGGAATATATTTATATATCTACTATTTCATTATTTGTTAAAAATCGAACTTTTCTCGTTGAAAATTAAAGAACTTGTTTGAAAATTCAACCATTTTGTATAAACATTATTTTTTTGTTAACGATCCATTATTTTAGTTAAAAATTCCTCTCTTTGATTGAAAAACGGTTATTTCTTTTTGAAAATTACTTCTTTCAATTAAAATATTTAACTATTTCAGTTGAAGATCCATCATTTCATTTAAAAATTCGTCTCTTTGGTTGAAAGTTTAACTATTTTGTTGGAATTGATAATTCTTAATTCAAAATTCAACTACTTATATATAAGTTGTGAAAGTTTGTTAAAAATGTATTTGTTCAGTTGAAGGTTTATCCCTTTGGTTGAAAATTTAACGGCTTTGATGAAAATTAGTTTTTTTCTTGGTTTAAAATTAATTTTGTTAACTAAAATTGTAACCTCTCCGTTTTTGGTTGAAAATTGTTTTTTTTTAGTCGGGAAAATTATCATTTTAGTTCAAAATTGAACTATTTGTTAAATATATTTTTTTCTAAATTAATTTTGTTACTGATTATAATTTATTTTTTCCATTTTTTGTTGAAAATTTATCGTTTTAGTTGAAAATGTCACGATCTGTTTTAAAATTCATATGTTTTGTTGAAAATTCGTATTTTTTGGAAGTAAATAATTCTTTATGGTTGAAAATTCAACTATTCGGTTACCAATTCAACTATATACTTGAAAATTTAATTATTTTAATGAAAGTTCTACTGTGGTTGAAAATGAAACAATTTCTTTAATAATTTATTCTTTACGTTAGAATGTCAACTCTTACATTTTTTGTTGAGAATTCAACTTTTTGTTGAAAATTCTACTTTGCAGGTGAAAATGAACTACTAAAAATTCATCTCTTTGGTCTCAAATTTTAACTATTTGGTTGTAAAATTTTTTTGGTTGAAGTATAATATATTTTGTTTGCAAATTTCACTATTTTGTTGAAAATGTAAGTATTTTGTTAAAAAGATACCTTTTTTTGGTTGAACTAAATAAATAAATTTGAGATGTTTAAATTTTAATCTGAAATTTAATTCTTTTATTCCGTTTATAAAAGATTATATTTTATTTTCTATTCTATTTTCTTTCTATTTTCTGTTCTATTTTCTATTATATTTTCTATTCGATTTTCTATTCTGTTTTCTATTCGGTTTTCTATTCTATTTCCTATTCTATTATCTATTCTATTCTACGCTGTTCTATTCTGTTCTTCTTTATTCTACTCTGTTCTACTCTATTATACTTCTTTCGACTCAATTCTACTCAATTCTACTGAATTCTACTCTGTTCTATTCTATTCTATTCTATTGTATTCTATTTTACTCTATTCTATTCTATTCTATTTCATTCTATTCTATTCTATTCCATGCTACCCTATTCTATTCTATTCTATTCTATTCTATTCTATTTTATTATATTCTATTCTATTCTAATATAATCTATTCTGAATGCTGGTATTTGAATCATAATGGTAGCGGAAAATGAAAAATGGGTCGGGGAAAAATCGGGGAAAAAAATCTCAATTTAATAAAGAAATAGAATTTCCATTTGAAAATCTCAATTTAACATCTCATGTGTTTGGTTATTAAGTACAGTTGTATTATTTCTACCTTTGTGGCTCACTCTTACCTTAGAGGGGAGACACGTGACACGCGAGTGGCACGCGCGGCGCGCGCTTCATCTCCGCCAATGGAAGAACCAGTTCTCTCTGGAATAGAAATAACGTTTCAGCATGTTCGTGAACTCCGTTGCGAAGAAATCATATTTTTGCAACAAATTTCAACTTTTTCAAACATTTTTCATTTTTGCATTATTTTCCTTTAAACTTTCTGCGTTATTATTTTATATATATATATCACAAGTTGGACATTTTAATTATGTTTTCAAATAAATGTTTATAATATTGGATGGTAATTGAATGGTAATTGAATTATTTATACTTACACCAAAGCCAATATTAACATCCAATATTATAAACAATTATTTTCAACGAGGGTCATTATAATCTCCCCACTGAGTAATTTTCCAAATGTTATAGTATTTTCTGAACAAGCATAACAATCATAATTTGTTGATAAAATAGGCAATTGCTAAGAAACTAAGAAATATTTGTAGCAGACTATTATAAGGTAATCCGCATAATGGTGGGCCACTTGAGGAATTTTTTTAGTTTGGCAATTAGGAAAAACCACTGTAAGCGACCAAAAAAAAAGATAAACAGATGGATAATAAATTTATGAAAAATTCAAATCACGATAGTAGATTGAGCATTAAAAGTAGTAGATAATATATGTTTGAACACATTTTCAATAATTTCAACAGCAAATTTTTTAAATTTTTAATTCAATACTAAATCAAAAAGCGCAAAATGCTCCTAAAACAGGTCGAAATATATTGAATTTTCAACTCAAAAATATTGATTTTCTACGAAAAGATGTGAATTTTCAAAGAAGGAGTTGAATTTTCAAGCTAAAAACTCGAATGTTTCAGAAATCAGTTTACTCTTAAACTCAATAAAATGATTTTTGCACCAAGAAAGATGATTTTCCAACCATATAGTTGAATTTTCAACAAACACATAAATTAATTTTAGACCAAAAAGTTCCATTTACAACCCAATAGTTGATTTTTCAACCCACAAAGATGAATTTTCGCCTACATTGTAATACAGACAGACAGGCAGACAATTGTTCAAAATTGGTGAAAAAAATGTGGTTGATTGACACTTAGAAATGTTTATGTTATAGTATGCCCGTACTAGATCTAGCCTCGACTAGACTGTCAAGACGATAAGGAAAAAAAACTATTTTAATAGTGTTAATTTGTTATGTTGTACAATTTTAGACAACCTGACATCAGACTGCCAGAACATTTTTCCACACGGGGGGTCAAAAAGTGGCTTTTTCATGTATATAACGGAAACAATTATTTTGAAATTTTTCATTTATCTGTGATCATATTTTACAATTCAAATTTTTGACTTATCCAAAAAAATATCAAGTTTTTGGACATAAAATATTTTCTTAAAGTTTTGGAATACAGATTTAAGAAAAAAGAAATACTTTGAGTCATACGCATATTCTTTCTAAAATCAATATTTTTTTGAAAAGTGGGGAAACCGTGTATCTATGTCTGACTCCGATTCTTGTTTTCAACCTGATCAGATTTCATCCTCGAAACTTACATATTCTATTCATTATCTAATGGAAATTTTTTAAAAAAGTGTGATAACCACGTTAGAACGTAGTACGCTTATTGACACACAAAATCCTTGAGAAGAATGATAAGATTAGAACTTCTGATCACGAGAAACTTTATGATTTTCGTGCCATGTAAATAATTGTGCGCCATAGATTTACACAGATTTTAAGATAAGAGCAAGTATATGTATGAAGAAACGATCTTTAAAAAATTATTAGTAAACGCTCTCGAAACTGTACAAGAAAATGTTTTCTCTCATCCCATAAAATGAGGTTCTTTGCTGTTGCACTACTCGTTGCTGCTTTAGCCTTCGGCATATCTTTTGGTAATTATGATATTTTGAGTATCATTATCTTGATAAAAAAAATTTAATATTGATGAATACCATTTTTTCTTTAAATTTTATAATTTAAAACTCTTTCTTGAATCACGGTGCGGCAGAACCGATTCTAAATAAAAATTCAATGGTTTTCTTCTTGATTATGGTTATCTGCTGTCCGAAGAACATTTCAAGATAAAAATTAAAGAAATGAAAATTAATAAAAAATAAAATTCATGATAATAATTACAAAAATAAAATACGAAAATCTGGAAAAGTTCAAATTAAATTAATTCGAATATCAAATATTTTTCTCAAAAATAGAAATTTTGATTATGGTTGTGCACAATTTTATTGTGATTATTATTTCAAGTTCAAGTAGCGTACTTAATATAAAATACTTGCAAAATATTGTGCATTTCGAATTAATTAAATCCCAAAATAAAAAATCCAGTATGGCACACATTTTTGGCAAAGTTCAACCATTTTGCAGGCAAGTATTTGCTATCCATATTAAATAAGTACTAAAATCAAATTTGAAAAAAGAGCCTTACCAACTATTATAATATTTATTTTTAAATGTTTGTGAGATCGCAGACAACCGTAATCAACCAAAAATCTCATTATCATTCATCTTCATGTAGACTTCGTATAGTCTCACTGTGTGATAATACTTTTTTCTGTGGCTTTTAGTGCCGTTTTCTGTGAATCTTAAAGGAATTTTCAGTAAAACATATGCAAAATATATGCTGTCACGATTCTATGAAATTGCCAGCAGATGTGGCTTAATTCGATTGATTAGTAATTTCAATGCGTTTTTAATGCAGATTTCAAATATCACCTCTTTTTCATAATAACTACTACGGTTCTTAAGATAGTCTAAAAAAATGATAAAAAATAGACAAAATGTAGCACAAACTGAATGTGCTCTATTTTAGTCAATATTTAGTCTTTTAATATAAACTACGGCCGAGTTTTTGAAATTTGTAATACCAAACATTCAAACAATAATATGCAAACAAAATTTACATCTAGATAATTCGTTATTAGATAAAAGTTTAGTAATGCATCAACCAATATGTTTTAAAGTACTCAAATCTAGGGTTTTCTTGGCCAATCATATCGAAGCTGAAGTCGGATTTGTAAAATTCGAAATGGCTGATCCGATATAGCAAATCGTATATAAACAAATGTTTACTTATCGAGAAACGTTTTATGAGAACTGACAATTACTAACTCTGGTTGTTTTTTGGGTCGCTGATAACAAATCTGAAATAGAAATTTCAAAAATCTAACTTGTTGATCCATTATCATGAAAGTAATAATACTTTTATACATATGGTCTGCCATATTGTCTCCGAAATTCGGAAGTTTGAAATTATGACTTCAGATTCATTATCAACGACCCAAAAAACTGCAGAGTTAGTAATTTCGAATTATCACACTGTGTGTCATGATAATTAAATTTGTTTGTATAATAACCATAAGGTAATAAATGTTGAGTGCTTCTCAGCATATAGGCTGATGCGGTACTAAAGTTTGACCTTTGTCGCATTCAGTGAGGACATAGGTAATTTTTGTTGATCAGAGCAATCTGTTGCTTAATTTGATTTCTTATTTTTTAGACGTTTGTGGTGCACAAGCAGCGGGAATCACAGATCCTTCAGCTGGAGGTGCTTTAGGAGGAGGTGCTTTAGGAGGAGGTGCCTTAGGAGGAGGTGCTTTAGGCGGAGGTGCTTTAGGCGGAGGTGCTTTAGGAGGAGGTGCTTTAGGGGGCGGTGGTGCAGGAGGTGCTTTAGGAGGAGTTGCTTCAGGAGGTGCCCCTGCAGGAGGTATGACAGATCCTTCAGCAGGTGGTGCTGCAGGAGGGGCTTTAGGAGGAGGTGCCTTAGGAGGAGGTGCTGCAGCAGGGGCTTTAGGAGGAGGTGCTGCGGCCGGCGGTTTAGGAGGAGGTGCTGCGGCCGGCGGTTTGGGAGGAGTTGCCCCAGGAGGTACAGCTGCAGGAGGTATTACAGATCCTTCAGCTGGAGGTGCTTTAGGAGGAGGTGCTGCAGCAGGTGCTTTAGGTGGAGGTGCTGCAGCCGGTGCTTTAGGAGGTGCTGGCGGTGCTTCAGCACCTCCTGCAGGAGGTGCTTCTGCAGGAGGATTAACAGACCCTACAGCTGGTGGTGCTTTAGGAGGAGGTGCTGGAGCAGGCGCGTTAGGAGGTGCTGGCGGTTCTGGAGCACCTCCTGCAGGAGGTGCTTCTGCAGGAGGATTAACAGACCCTTCAGCTGGAGGTTCTTCATCTTCACCACCACCTGAAGCACCACCTGACGCACCTCCTGCAGCGCCTCCCGCAGCACCTCCTGCAGCCCCTCCTGCAGCACCTCCTGCAGCGCCTCCTGCAGCGGCTCCTGCAGCGCCTCCTGCAGCGCCTGCTGCAGCGCCTGCTGCAGGAGAAACGGGAGCAGCAGAAAAGGAGGAAGACTCAGGCAGCAAGGATGCACTAATAGCAGGTGGAATAGGAGTACTAGGAGGAGGAGCACTTGTTGGAGGAATAATGCATTATAGACATAAAAAAAAACTAAAGAAATTACAAATGGGCCTGGACACATATGAACAAGAAGGATATCCTGGATCGCAACATGCTGAATATTCCCGATTCGGGCATGCTGGAAATAACGGATTTGAACATCCTGGACAATCTGGATATGGTGCACGTTCTGAACGTATGGAATATGGTGAACGTTCTGGACATGCTGGATATGGTGTACAGAGTGGACATACTAGATATAGTGCATATTCTGAAAATTCTGGATATGGTCCCCATTCTGGACAAGCAAGGTATGCTTCACATTCCGGACGTCTTGAACATAATGCACGTCTTGGATATTCTGAATATGGTAAACGTCCTAAACATGCTGGATATGATGCATATCCTGGAAATGGTGCCCATTCTGGACACGATGGACATGGTTTAACTTCTGAACATGCTGCATATGCTTCACATTCTGGACATGATGAACATGATGCACCCCTTGGAAATACTGGATATGCTACACATTTTGGTCGTGATGAACATGGGCATGATAAACATGGCGCACTTTCTGGATTTGGTGAACATGGTGCACATACTAAATCCCCTGTATATAGTACACAAGGTACACATCGTACACATGTAGTTGTCGAGCATCATATACACAATTATCCACCTGGGCATGACGCTCATCAAAAGGCTGGGCATGACTCTGATCAAGCACATGAGCATAATGGGACTGATCATGCACATACAGCTGATCATCATACAACTGATCAACATGCAGCTCATCCGCATGCAAATGATCATCATGCATTTGATAAACATGCAAAAGATAAACATGCAACTTATAAACCACATGAACCTCATCAAGGACATGGGCACAATAAAGCTCATCATGGACCTCTTCAAGAACATGGGCACAATGAATCTCATCATGAACCTCTTCATGATCATGCACATGGACACGATGAAACTCATCATGAACATGAAGCAGCACACCATGATAAACATGCAGCTGATCATCATGCATCTCATTGACCACATCCGGTACCTCGACCTCCTTTGACTTGAAAATTATTGTAAAAAAAAAAGTAAAATTATGAGTTTTCAGATTCATACTGAATCCTTTGTTTTTAAAGTCAAATTAGAAGCCCAAACTAATGCTGTAATATCTATGAAAAATAAACCAATGATATTTTAACGATTGTGCATATTTTATTTGTATTTCGATCAAATTATTTATTTAATATATCGCCTGCTATAATATACACATGTTTATTTTTTAAACATTAATAGGTTTTGCCCGAAAGTTGAGAATATTACTCATAGTATTCAATATATTTCGACACTTGGCTTGAATTAATATAAGGGTGTTCATTTGTGCAAAAAACTCGAAATATCTAGTCAGATCGAGAGAGCTTTTGATTGCGATATTTTCACGATATTTTGAACATTTTCAAAAATGCGTATTTCTTTCTAACATGGTTGTATTCCTTTCTGACTGCTAAAGAACGTACAAGAACTACTATTTTGAAGTTATCGTGCTCACAGATTACGATAGACAGACAACAAAGCAGAATCCATTTTTTCTCAGTCACTTAATTAAAACCGATACCATCTCATTGAGACGATAATGTTAAAACAATAAAATTCTACAAGGACAAGAGGACAGAGGACAGAGAAGTCGGTCATCAAAGATTAGAAGGAAAGGACTAATTCGATTGGTCCAAATATTTATTATTTTGATAGTGAAAAACTGGAAAGTAACTAACTACTGATTAAAAATATTTTTATTTATTGAGGCGGTATATATTGATTAAAGAATGTTAAAGAAATAGGAAGCGTGAAAAATACAAAAGTTTCATATCAGAATGCAATTAGGAAACATTTTTCCAACTTTATCAAAACAATGATAAGGTAATATTGTGAAATTTGTAAATAGGCTTACACGTCACCTCCACCAACAATCAGTATTTACAAGTCATTGCTCCATAGAGGAAAACTTAGAATTATTTACACACTCAATCTATTTCATCTTACTTTGTTCATGTCAAAAATATTCCTATTCATGCGTGTATGCTCACATAAACATGGCGAAATTCGAATAATCACAACAGTACATCTGATACACCTTGAGTCCATGACTTCACGACCAACATTTGATGTCGAAGAGAATTTAGAAAAAATTTTATTAAATGATTAATAACCAAAATAAATGGAGAATTAGTCCATATTGTCAGTAATTGACATTAGTAAAATAAACTTGTGATTTTTGTATTAGTCTATTAGTGAAAGACGAAAAACAAGAAATCAATATTCTGGAAATTGAACTATGACATATATTTAAAATATTACTCTCTTCTGTTTTCTACTTCTGAATAGTATTGAATATTCGCCAAGTTTAGCCTGAAAAACTATTTGGGCTTACAAGAGCATTCGGCTTGATTAACAAAACATTTTAGATTAGACACTGTAAAAAAAATTACTGGATCTAAATTACATAATGATTTGCTGGATCAAGAAATGTTTTTTCACATTATTCCCGTTCAGCATTCGTAAGACAAAGTGACAAACAGTTATATACATAGTCTATTCAAAGTTTAAACAATTTTAAATGATTCTTCGAAAAGATGTTAGCAATTTGCTTTTCAGACAGTATACGGCAAATTTGACAAAATGTTAAGGTTACAATACTGATCTTGTGTCTCTTTAATAACCGAATTCTGCTAACCTACTAAATTTTATATTAAAATCTATCGTAAACATTTTATTAAAAAATGAAAATTTTCTAAACGAGGTCACTCCTAACCTCAATAACTTTTTGCTCAAATTCTTTAATCATTCAGCATGATTTACGCTTTACCCTAAACTCTTGATTAGCAGTTTCATTTCTGAGTATTATTTAATATAAGGATATTCATTTATTATTGTCATTAACTTGTTTTCAAAACTGAAAATTTGCCTGGTCTCAGGGACAAGTTTTGTTCCAATGGAAAAAAAAATGATGTGGTCGAAATTTTAGCCGCAGTTTGACCAAATTTCGACTGCTATTGCCTACTCACTACTGCATAGTTGCTGAAAATAAATTTGCTTATTTTGCCAAGTTTAGGACGCTTCCCCTGAAAAATGGTAAAATTATTCATGGCCTTTCCTTATAAAATAAATAAATTAATAAATTTGTTGCCATCTAAACAGCCGCCACTTTTAATTGATTCATAGTGTTTAATTCTAAAATGTTAGCACTCGCTTTGTAGCTATTAACAAGATTGTTGCCCGTAGTTAGGGTCCCTCTTGTTGAAAACTATAGAAAACACCATTTTTTAGTCATCTTGTATGGGTCCGCATTTAAAAAATTTTGAATATTTTTATTTTTACTCTACACTACTTTTCTCGGCTATGAAAGATGGTTGCGTTCTTCGGTTTATAGAAGAATTTTACGAACACTGAGTAAGTTATATGGATTTTTCAGTTTTTAACATTTTTCCCCATGTTAATCTTACGAGAAACTTCAAAAGGTGTGTGCTAGGGGTACACTGTTAGAAATGATAACTCTGATTTAACCATACGATCGTGGGTTGAAAAGTTACGAGTATATTTATAATATGATATGTGTACTTCAATCATAAAGAGTATGGAATGAACTAACTGAAATATGATAAATACAGCTCATTTATATTTGTGGTACAAAGCTGCACGACTTTCAAGCTAACAAGACGAATTTTTTTACAAAACAGCTGAATTTTCAATTTAAAAATATGAATTTTCAACAAAAAAAGTTTATTTTTAACCAAATAGTTAAATTCTGAGTAAAAAAAATTAATTATTAACGAAGAAAGCGAATTTCCAATAGAGTATGTCAATTTTCAAACAAAGAAATTAATTTTCAACTGAGAGTATGAATTTTTGAAAGAGCGGTTTAATCTGCAGCCAAGAATTTGTATTTTCAACCATAAAGGACGAATTTTCAATTTAGAACGGCAAATTTTTAACAGAATACTAGAATCTTCAACTCAAACAGATAAATTTTCAACCAAGCTTTTGCATTTTGAACCGAAAAAGACAAATTTTCGTCAAAATACATCAATTTTCAACCATAGTTAAATTGTTAATAAAAAAGATGAATTGTGTGCCCCTCGGCCTGACTTTTAAGATAGGTGTTTGTTGATTTTTAATGAATTTTCGTGTATTACTATTTTATTGCAACCCCTGCGGGACTTCAAAAAGACGGAACGCCTACCGTTTTCAAATCGTGTACACACCTGTATTTAAGAGAACGTCTAAGCGCTCAGCAGGTGGTGATCGTTCACACCTCGCAATCAAGAAAGACAGTTCAGATCTCGATCTGCGTTCTCAACACCTCTCTTATCGACACTCCTTTGCGCATCGATAATGACACCTTGCAAGTTTGAACACACTTGCCTGAAGCTCTATTGGTTTTAAATAGCAGGCCGTTTGCTTAGTAACTCGATATTCAGAATGAAGCTCGTGCCTCTGGCAAGCTTGAAAACTTTTGTTGCAGCCCACCACGTCCACAAGATCGGAGAATAGATCATAGATCTTAGACAATAGAGGCATAAATCCTTAGATATGAAATTTGAAACGCCTTTCAGACTACGCGAACTTTATGAAAAGCCTACGTGTTTCGAGAATGCTATCATCATGCCTGAGAAATATTTATGTAGATCAGTTATACATAGTATTAATAATCCAATTATTTAGTTATAATTATTGACAGAGCTCAGAAAAAAAAACCGATTGAATTTAAGATTCTGCGAATTGCGTACCGTTAAACGGGGCAATTTCGAACATGTGGGGTAAATTCGGACAACCCTAAATTTATAGCATAAATTAATTAAAACTGTTCCAAGAATCTGGAACCAGTTATATCCTTAACTGGTTCTAGATTCTGGTTGCAACAACCCATCTTAAGTAATTTTAAATATCAATTTAGGGGTGCCGAATTCACCCCACATGTCCAAAATTACCATATTTGATGGTACATTAACGAAAAAAATTGACTGTCTTGCAGAATTCTTCGTTCAAATTATAAATACTGTTTCGATGTGAAGGCATCATGGAACCAAAAAAATCTCCTTGGCAACGAATTTGGAAAATTTACATTCTGAATATGTGCGAAATTACTGTAATACTCAGATAGGTTTGAAAATTTATTTATTGCGATTACCTGAAGTTTGAAACCAATAGCTTCTCAATTTATAGAGAGAAAATTCGCATCTATGTCCTAAGTCGTCATGAGGTGTGAAGCTGTCTGAAATAAAAATACATTTCTTTATTTCAATTATGTTTTGTTAATGAGTGTTGATTCAAATAATTAAATCAGTACTAAGAATATCAACTGATGAATCTGTTAATTTTTAAACCTAATTAATTAAAGAACACTCAAAAAAATGTGTGTGTGGATGAAACAAATTATTTGATATAGGGTCAACCAAATATTTAATGGATTGAAAAAAATATTTGTTTAATTCAATCATAACTTATTTGATTCAAAGAAATTTTAGCTTTGATATAGGGTCAAATAAATGTTTGTTTGATTTAAACATTTTTCTGAGTGAAGTAAAATACACTGTATTACTCTCAATTAAACTCAAAATCGCTCAAATGTTTCAAATTTCAGACTACACACATTTTTTATGTCGACTCTCTCTCACTTCAAATGAGGACATTTTTCCTGAAAATATGGGAATAAGTTCTTTTAATGAAAAAATAATATGCTTAGTGGGTACTGTATTCAATTGGATTTGAATCACTTTAAATTCCTAACATTTCAAGTAAAAATATTGCATTTTAAAGAAAATAGATAAATTTTTAACCAAATTAATATTAAAATTTTTAACCCAAAAAAAACAAAACATTTTTGAACAAATTGCTCAATTTATCAACCAATCAACTATATAAACTATATCAACCTGAAATAGTTTAGTTTTCAATCAAAAAATATTAATTTTCAACGAAAAACCTAATGGTTAATATTTTAACTAAAAAAGATTTTAATTTTTAATCAAAAACGAAATAATTTATCTGAAGAAGACGAAAGTGAAAAATAGTTAAATACTCAAAAAAATCAGAATAATTTTCAACCAAACAGTTGCATTTCTAACCGAAAAAGATGAATTTTTAAACGAAAAAGACGAATTTTCAACAGGAGTTAAATTTCTAACAAAGACAGATTTTTCACTCAATAAAGAAAACAATTATAACCTAATTGTTAAACTTGGAAGCAAAAAGACGAATTTTCTACAAAATAGTTGATTTTTCAACAAAAAAGTTAATTTTGAACTAAATAGCAAAAAAGAATTCTAAGAAATTGAATTAAAAACATCAATTTTAATAAAACATTTAATCCTTGATATTTCAAAGAAAAAAATATTTCAAATTTTTAATGAAAAACAGTTGAATTCTAGGAAAAATACGAATTTTTAATCAAAGAATTAAATTGTCAAACTAAAAACATCAATTTTGTACCAAATAGTTGATTTTTCAACACTTCTACATAAATTCTTAACAAAAACGTTAATTTTTAACGAAGAAGTTAAATTTTCTACAAAAATAATTGAATTTTCAACCAAAAAGAAGGACTTTGTAAGAAGATTGTTGAATTTTCTAATTAATAAATAATAATGGAATTTTCAACCAAGTTATACAATTTTGAACCTAAAATATCATATAGTAGACTTTTCAAACCAAAGTAATTGACTTACAACCAGAAATAGTTGGATTTTATTATTGGCTTCTATTAATACAGTTACCATTTAAGTGAAAAAACGATAAAAATGGGAAAAGAGGGTAATAGGGGAAAAACTATGAAGCCTGTAATAAATAAATTGCAATTTAAGTAATTTATAGACTGAAGAATAATAGTTTAAATGAGCATTATATTTTTTTTAATACTTTTAAAAAATTAGGTAAGGAAATTGGAAATTTTGTTCAGAAAATAAATTTAATATCCCATTAACTTCAAAGCTTTCTTGCTAGGGTAAACAGTAAAAAGTATTTTGTTCAAGAAA
Source organism: Andricus grossulariae (assembly GCA_011634705.1). NCBI lineage: Eukaryota > Metazoa > Arthropoda > Insecta > Hymenoptera > Cynipidae > Andricus > Andricus grossulariae. Next base: position 22,009 of record JAABKJ010001715.1, read on the forward strand.
TTAACTCTCAAAAATTGAGTGGTAATTAAATTGGATTCTTTAATTGTTATTACTTAGATTTCAGTTTTTAATTATTTCGATATTTTTGTGTTCAATTTATTTATCTGTACTGTTTTGAACAACCAAATTTCAATTTCTTATTCAGTTAGTTTTTCATGAATCTGGTCAAATTTCGAAAGTTTTTGTTTGTTTCATTTTTGTCTATTTTTCAAGCTTTCGAGAGTCATTCGATAGTATTGCTATCTTCAATTGTTTTATTGACGCCATGTTTACTTAACCTTTTTCACTGAAAAAAATCGAAGCTACCTTTTTCTGATTTCTGGGATTCTGGCTTGTTTCGTATATTTTATTAAAATATTACCTAAAAACATTCTTCTAAAGAGAAGAATTTGCTCTAAAAGCTGCAATCAGGATTTTTCGCAAAGATCGACATAAGGTAAGTCCCCTACGTTAAAATAAAGTTTTATTAATTTTGAACAAATTTTCTTTGTGATAAGACGAATTTTCTGGTACACATTCTGCCAGTTATTATTTATTGAACATATTTTTCCACTATTGCTTTAAAATTAACCATAATTAAAAGAAGATATGGTTAATTTCCTGAAAAGGCATATGGAAGTGCATTTTTATAGGACGTTTGATAAAACTACAAAAATATAAATTAATTTAAGTTTGTATTTAAGGCAACAGTAAAAAAGAGATTCCCATAATATTTAGTTCTGAATAATTTTCCTTTATACCTCTTTTTGACTTAAGACTTATGATTCAAAAATCATAGCCTGTATTTATGATATTTAGATCCGTCTTCAACAATGAGATACAGGTCATGATTTAGCGGGTATTTTCCTTTGTTGAAGGGTGTTCACATTCATTGTATTTTTTAATTTCACAAAATTATTTTTCTGTCACGTGGTTGAATTATTTTCAGCGTTTTTCTTATTTATAAAATGTAAATTCACTTCTTTCAATTACCCTTAATCCGGATGTCTAGCGACCCGAGAAACTCCGGGAATTTTTTAGCAATCTGGTATATCTGTGGTCATAATTTCAAATTAAAAATTGTCATTATCTGCGTAAAATTATTATTATTATTATTAACGAAGTGTCTCGTCGCCCGGAAATTCGAGATGACTAGTCTAATATTTTTCATAAGCTTGCCTAATCGTCCCGAATTTTCGGGACGACTATTCCAACCCCTTTTCCAACTCCCCCAATTTTTCGGGAGGATTAGACGCCGCCTATTATTAATTAACAATTATACGATTTATTGGTTAAAGCGTGTGTCGAATTAAGCGTCGTCGATTTATCATGAGCGAATGTTTGTTATTTATAAGCACGGCATTTGGGAATAAGATATTTCTATTTTTGCTAGCAAATTTCTAGTAAATTTGTAAATGATAAAAATTATATCATTTCAAATCAATTTCAAGTTGGAAACATAAAAAATTTAACGGTTTTAAATTTTGTTTCAACCAAAAAATTTGTTAAATAAAAAGGTTAATTATTTTTATTTTGAGTCGTGTGAAATAAATAATGGCTAAATTGTTATTCGTGAATCAAAATTCAAAAAATTCACTTACCAATTAAAAATTTCAAAAAAGGAAACAATTAAAATTCTAATATTCAAAGGTTAAATTTAGGAATCTGAAATTTTAAAGATTCAAGGCTTCCTATTGGAAACAATTTAGTTTCAATTTGTTTAGTTGTCAATATTTGGTTAAAAATGTAATATTTTATTCTCAAACAATATTTAAAAATTATTTAAAATTGAATGAAAGCGCTTGATTATGAATCTATGAATTTGAAATTACTTTAAAATTGAAAATAGTGTAGAAAGTTTCAATCACACATTTACATATTTTGTTTAACTACTTAGGCTTTCGAATTGAAACAGTTCAATTTCTAACGGTAAATGTTTAATTTTTAATACTCGAACTATAGTTTGATTTTGAAAATCGGAGAATAATTTATATTTTCAGTTGTCGTTTTTTACAAGAAATTTTAAATTCAAGTCTAAGTTTTTAAAATTGCAATAGAGTCCTTTATATTGAAAATGTATGTTTTAAAATGACCTAAAATGAAAAATTTTTCAACTTAATGATTTTAAGTTTCGCATTGTAAGCTGAATGATTTCATCATTGAAAAAGTTAACAATTGAACTTAAAATTTGGAAAAAGTTAAAATGGAACTCATTTAAAATTGCATTTATATTATGTGATACGGAATTTGTGACATTTCACGTGATTGAATACATTTTTCTTCTAAAATTTTTAACATTTCCTGTCAAAAAGTAATTACCATTTCCCCGTTTTTCCTGGTTTTCCTGGTCTAGTGACCAACCTGTTTTCACACTATTAGTTTAGGGGGAAAAATAAAAAATTGAAAAAGGTTGACAAAATACATTTTTTCTATAAATTATTTCCGTGTTTTTGTGAAAATCAAAGTAATTTATTTGTTTGAGCGATCATCATTTTGAAGAGCGAATATTTCATATTAAAAATTTTTATCACAAGTTCAAGAACAATTGCAAAATCAAACAAATAATAAAATAACAATAACAATTTTATCGTAAAACTGACTTCTTTTATACAATTTCTTTCAATATACACTATCGGCAAGAAATATCTAACTACCATCTACCTAGTTTTCGTTAGTTGCATAAAATCATTTAATTTTGGTCATTAAACAAATTACTCTTTTTTTGCTTAAAGTAAAATGCAAAATATAAAATTTCTGCTTGCAATGATACTAGTTTGAAGTATTTTTAACCATTCTTTAAGAAATTTTGCAAAAGTCTGAATAAAGAATTTTTTTTTCAAGTTAAATTTCCATAGAATATAAGTAGTAAGCACCGTTTTTGACAAAAGTGTTTCTTTTTTCTTTTTCTGATTCTGCTAATCAGCAATACTATCCAGGAAGTACGGGAAGTGTTCGGAAATTTGAAAACGAAATTTCGCCAATTTGAAAACGAAATTTCGTCAGACACCCTGCTTAATACGTTTGATTTTAAATTAAGATAATTGAAATTACAATATGCTATATTCTAAATGCTCCTAATATTAGTGCAAAATATCTAGTATATTCATGAAAACGTTGATTATTTTTATATTTTTCATTGTAGAAGGAAGAAAAATTTAACTTTATCAAAATGGCTGCTGAAGAATCCTTAAGGAAAGTAGAGAGCGCGCTTGCAATGTTTGATTATATTGGAGAGACCACAGAGAAGAATCCTGGCGTTACCACCTTCTCATGGATTTTAAAAAATTTTGATGCAATGATGAAATGCAAAAATCCTGCCCAATCATCAAAACTCCCTTTACGATTTGATCCTAGTGTACAATGTTCAATAAGTTTTAAGTTTTATGACTCATATCTAGAACCAAGCGCAACATTTTTCATGGATAGCCAACCTGAAAGAATGTTTGAAGTACAGTTCTATATCCTAAAGGCTGATATGATACGAAGATGTCAAATACGCAGTGGAAAATTAAATGTTGTTGATGGTTTTGTGCATTCCCGACCCTATTTCATGCAGTTGTCCTGCTATCCACAGTATGTAGTTTCAGGTTCCTTAATTATAGGTTGCGATATTTGGTCACAAAAGCCACCAGAACATTCGACCACGTTTAGAAGTAACTTTTTAAGAATTCCGGAATCCGAGCTGTGCGAAAATTTTTGGTCACTATTTAACGATAAATCTTTGAGTGATTTCACCATTATTAGTAAGGGTAAAAAATTTCCGGCTCATCGAGCCATATTAGCAGCAAGATCACAAGTATTTTCTGCCATGCTCCATAATGACATGGTAGAAAAAAAAGCAAATACAGTTGAAATAGGTGATGCTGATCCTGAAGTTGTGTTAGAACTCTTAAGATTCATTTACACAGATAATGTGATGAATATTGAAAAAATTGCACTTAAACTTTTGGAGTTAGCGGACAGATTTGATCTTAACAGATTAAAAATGATATGCGCAAACGAATTGGTAAAATCAGTATCTGTTTCGTCCTCACTCGAGATTTTGATTATCGCAGATCGTCATAAAATTATCGATTTAGTAGAACTCACGCTGAATTTTATTAAAAATCGATTAGGTGAAATTGTAGCGCTGGATGGTTATGATACTTTCCGTAAAAATTATCCAGATTTAATGGATAAAATTCTTCGACATATGGTATAAGTTGGCGGTTAAACAATAGCATTTAAGTTCAATTCACACGAAAATAATATTTTGAAGATTCAATGTTTAATTTTTGCAATAAGATTTAAGAGAAAATGTATTTGAAAGAAGTGGATTCTCTGTAAGCTATTTGTCTACAAATATAAATACATATTCCATGGTAATGAAACGGTTGAGTGAAATCAAATAGCTGAAATATTATCAAATAATATGCTTAAATAAATGATTATTTCATAAATATGCTTATTTCCTTTGATTATTCCTTTAAAAAGAGTTCTATTCTTATTAGTATTCTAAATTAATTCGACATTACAATTAATCTTCTTCAGGTGCATACTACAGAATTAACTAATAAAATATATAATAATTTTCTACATCAGTATTTTATGTTGGAAAAAGCCTAATTTTCTATTGAAATATGCCTTTGATTTTTTTAGGAGCTTGTAGTTTTGAAAATTGATTTCACACTCCAAAGGTATAATAAAAAAATCTCCTGTGATTTTGTTTGTTAGTAAATGTCGAATTGCCTGTTTTAATATTGTGGGAACGTTACAACAACCTCCAAAATAATTTCTACGACTCATATTTTTGCATGTTTCTAACATTTATTCTATATTGATTTTCAACCCCAATAGTATAATAACAAACTCCTGTGGTTTTGGTTTTGTGGAAATGTCCATTTTATTTTTTTAATGTTAAAATGGATGTTAAGGCAAACCTTAAAATAAATTCAACATTTTTTATGGTAGGATATGTTTCTTACGTTCATTGTGAATTTATTTCTAACCTCAATAGTATTATCGAAAAATCTCCTGTGATGTTGTTTGTTAGTAAATTTCGATTTCCTTGTTTGAATATTTGGGGATTGTTAAAATAACTTCTAAAATGAATTCAAAGAATTTTTCTGCTAGGGTATTTTTCTTAAATTTATTTTGTATTGATTTCCAACACTTGAGATAAATTCAAACACTTTATCTGCTAAAGAATGCTTCCTGCACTTATTCTTAAGTTATTTTTTCACCCCAATAGTCAATTTAAAAAATCTTTCTTCGTTTTATTTACTGCGAGGAAAAAATTTGTAATTAAAGCAGAAAAATATTGGAAAATCAAATTAACAAGTCTAAAATATATTCAAATAAAGTATTTTTTGTTTTTGAAACAGCCCACTGTAACCTCAATTCAATAAGGATCTTCATATTTTTAAATTAGCCAAGTTTTAAAGAATTACAAACATTCAAATACTAGCTTCGCTCCTAATGCCACTTATTTCCATCCCAAATATACACTTATAATCTATTTAATTATAAGGTAAACTGGTTAATCAATTATAAATATCAAACGTCTGTGAAAATTATTCCTATTTCATTAGCGCTATATTCAGAATACCAACATTCTCAATTCAGCCATGAAATATCTCTGCTTTAACGACTAATTAATGTGCTTCATCAAGAATAATACTTACAATAAATTCAAGTGCATATACCTGCTGTAATAATTTGACCAATATAGTTAGTTCATTTCTAACAATATTTGTAGCCAGATCAAGGATAAATATGTCTGGTTTAGCTAAAGATATGTTTCCATGCAGGAAATGTCGGTTTCTCATTTATTGATATGCATTATTAATAATAATACTGACAATAAATTCAAGTGCAAATCCCTGCTTTAATAATTTTACCAATATAGTTTATTCGGTTCTAACAATATTTGTAGCCAGATCTTCAAGTTTAGCTATACATTTGTTTCCTTGCAGGAAATGTCGGTTTGCTTACTTGAATGTGAGGCATTTAGCCAAACCTAAGAAAAGGTTTTTAAGAAGGATAATTTTTTAATGATAGACGAATTTTTTTGTTTAAATACATGTAAGAATGAAAAGTTTTGCAATATTTGTAGTATAAGCTGTTCATTTTTCTTATTATTATCTTTTGAGTTTGACCTACATGTTCGAAATTGCAAAAAAAATATACACTCCAGGTCCCATGGAAGCCGGTCCGCTTTTGTAATTCCTGTAACTGCTGGCCCATTCAGTTTCTCAACGGGCAGGGCGAGAGATGATTGGGACTCTAGCCTCGAAAGGACCGCAGTGTAAGAGTATAAAGTCAAGTATAGTCCACAATATTATGAATTGAATTATTATGAATTATTATTAATTAATCAACGGTTCAGACGGCCCTGAATGTTTACGTTTCGAGGGTACCGGTTTAGTAACAAGGCCAGTACGAGGCAACCCCCAAAACTGTTGTTATATGGAACTTGAAGTGTAATTATACATTTTGACAAAAAGTTATTTACTGTACATTTAGTGCGGGGTTCTTTTCATTCACAAAAGTTACTAAAATTTCAGTTAATAAAGCCTGACTTAAAGGAAAAATTGAAATATTTCCCCACTGCTTAAAGATCAGAAAAGAAGCAAGTTCCTGAACCGATATTTCGGTCGGCAATTTTTACCAGAAGGGGCGGGCGTAACGCTTTCGTCTTTGCAGCTGAAGCAAATACTGACTCGATAAGTACCGTGATGTTCTCTTGGCAAAAACAAATAATAACTTTGCCCGATGGCTGCCTATGTGTTTCGAACCAATCTCACCTTATTTCCTTGAAGATAGCAGCAAAATCACCACTACTACTATTAGTACCAACATCAGCAGTATGGCATCTACCAGCTTTTGCAATTTTGAAAATGGTTGTCTCATCACGAATCTCCCTCCATCGATAGATTACAGGGCTCACCGTTGCCGACATATTACGGTGTTGGTTTTCGAGCCTTTTGTGTTAAAAAGACACGTATAATCATCTCTCGCTGAACAGCTTTGTGGTTCGAAATAAAAAAAATAAAAACATAAAAAAGGACCCACGAAAATCGAGAATGCTTCGTATCCGCTAGTCGGATGAGGCCCTCGGGGTTTTCGCGTGGATCGTCGACGCATAGCAAGTAGCTTTTTGCACCGGGCTCAGTTGTTTTGCATATGAAGCATCAGAAGCACCCGACAACAGATGTCAGGGTGGTCGATTTTTAAGGGTCCCAAATTGTAGTGCCATATCCAATTTTTCTCCAGACTGTCGTGATATTTACTTTTATAGGTTGGCCGATTCGTATGCAAGACGGTCTCTGGATTTTGCGTTTCGTTGACAGCTTCATTCAATCGAAATTGGTCCAAGGTGTGTATTATCATAACGTCGCTGAAAATCAATTATTCTTACTTAAATAAAAAGCGTGAAAAGACGTGTTTCCTTCGTGTTGAGGTTGGCACTTTAAATTCTTGAGTGCAATTTACTTTTTTAGAATGACGCGGAGACCAGCAGCTTCCTTTTCGTGTGCGCAAGGCAAAAAAGTTTTTATGGCATACATTACATTCATCGTGTTTCACTCAACAGAAAAAAATCAAACGTCAACTATTTCAAAATACATTTTAAATTATGCTTCATATTATTTTCATGAAGAAATTGAAGAAATTTTCAAATTAAATTTTGGTCAGGGCGCAGAATGATTAGAATTTTGGTCTGCATAATTTATTCACTTCCTTATCGCGAATCTTCAATTTCATTATTACTAATGCATATAAAAGTACGATTGTCATTAACATTTTTCCAGCACAAGAAATAAGATTTCAATACAAAATATATATAATTTCTTGCAGATTACGCATAAAGGTGGTAGTTGGGTGTACAATCTAAACAATAAATAATACAAACAATAAAATAGCCTCGGAATGGACTGAAACTATGATTGACGAAATGCATACGCACGGTAAACG